>JAMKCH010001035.1:0-145731 GCA_023653785.1 Ophioderma brevispina | reverse complement strand
CTCATCCATCCCAATTATATAGAGACGAATCGTGTTCCTGTTAGAGTTTTCAGATTTAAGAACTAATCATTTTAAGCACATGTCACATCCAATTTCTTATTTAAATCTGATGTGTGAAAATATCCTTGAAAACGTAACACGTGGGTCCACTATTCCTCGACAATTGGCATCGCGTGTACAAGTGAGATACGCGTGGTGCCTCACGAGTAGTAGATTATATTTTGGATTAAAAGGGATTTGAACAGGATTAAAATGGAATTAACAAGACAGACATGTTGTTATAAATTTAAAACAACATCGCCTTTGTTCATTTGATTTTTTTATCTCTTTTTATTTATTCGACATATCTTTCATTTTTTTGTTGTTATTGTCCTAGTTGACGGCCTGTCGCCAGTGGTGGTTACTGGATAGCCAACTTTCACGGTTCATACCAATTGATTCTTTTGATTCAGAATCTGCAGATAATATATCTTAATAACTCAACTCAAAAAGAAAGAAATGAAAGAAAAACAATGATGGTGAGCTCAGGGCGTCACCCTTGAGTTCTCTTAGAATACTTGCACTTTAAGGGAAAATAGGAATGTAAAATCCCCAAATATTACACGTAACACAAAATCTAAATATAAAACAGCATGGTTTGATCAAATCTAGGGCGCTACATGTAGTTATTAAAATAAAAGGACTAAATATTTCGGCTTCTTGAGTATCTCGTCATTCTCAATGCATTTCCTGTGTTTATGAGTAAGGTTCCCGGCAATAGTAAACCCAGCGCGAAAGAAGTAGATAGCAGATGGAGAAATGCAGTATAGGCCTATAGCAGATGAAGTAGTGGAGTATCAGCAGTAGATAGTAGATGAAGTAGTGGAGTATCAGCAGTGGATAGCAGATGAAGTAGCGGAGAGTATCAGCAGTAGATAGTAGATGAAGAAGTGGAATATCAGCAGTAGATAGCAGATGAGGTAGTGGAATATCAATAGTAGATTGTGGATGAAGTAGTGGAGTATCAGCGGCAGTAGATAACAGATGAAGTAGTGGAGTATCAGCGGCAGTAGATAACAGATGAAGTAGTGGAGTATCAGCAGTAGATGAAGTAGTGGTGTATCAGCAGTAGATAGGAGATGAAGTATCAGATGTAGATAACAGATGAAGTAGTGGAGTATCAACAGTAGAAAGTAGATGAAGCAGTGGAGTATCAGTAGTAGATAACAGATGAAGTAGTGGAGTATCAGCAGTAGATGGCGGATGAAGTAGTGGAGTATCAGCAGTAGATAGTAGATGAAGTACGGGAGTATCAGCAGTACATAGCAGATGAAGTAATGGAGTATCAGTAGTAGATAACAGATGAAGTAGTGGAGTATCAGGAGTTGTTAGCAGATGAAGTAGTGGAGTATCAGCAGTAGATAACAGATGAAGTAGTGGAGTATCAGCAGTAGATTGCAGATGAAGTAGTGGAGTATTAGTAGTAGATAGCTTTTTTTTTTTTTTTTTTTTTTTTTTTTTTTTTTTTTTTTTTTTTTTTTTTTTTTTTTTTTTTTTTTTTTTTTTTTTTTTTTTTTTTTTTTTTTTTTTTTTTTTTTTTTTTTTTTTTTTTTTTTTTTTTTTTTTTGTATCAGCATTAGATAGTAGATGAAGAAGTGGAGTATCAGTAGTAGATAACAGATGAAGTAGTGGAGTATTAGCAGGAAATCTATCTATCTAACGGCCGCAGCCGAGATGCTGTTCACCATGTAGCGCCAAATGTCACTGTTTGTCATTAAGTTGGGGATGTCAGATGAATCCTGCTGAATGTCTCTAGCAATTACATCAATGTAGTTAAAGGGGCGACGACCCCTGTTTTGTCACGGTAACTTCAACATGTGACGCGTCGACGTCTGAGACTACTTGATTCAATCGCACGATGACAGTGACCAGCAAATCGTGCACGGCGTTGGGCAACAGAAGATGAAATTGGAGGGATATCTCCATATATCTGTGCTTTGGTCTTAATGTGCTCACGCCAGGATATGTTTTGAACTCGCATAAGAAGCTTGATGTAGGTGCCATCCAGTCTATCCTGTAGCTCTTTCTTCATGGTCCAGGTCTCAGATCCATATAACAGGATACTCTCTACACAGGCTCTAAAGAATTTCAGCTTGGTTGAATTGGAGATACCAGATTGCCATAAGTGGTGTAGTTTATTGCAGGCATTCCGAGCTTGTCCTTTTCGTGACAGGAAGTCTTTCTCGCTGTCGGCAACATAGGATCCTTGACCTCTTTGAGCTGGCTACCATCTGTAGTGCAGATAGGTTGATGATCATCTTCCTCATTGACGGTCATATATTCCGTCTTCTTGGCATTTAGATGTAGGCCGACTTTGTCTGCAGCATTCTCGAGTGCTATTAGTAGATCTTGTGCACCACATATCAGATCAGCTGTTAGAGCTAGATCATCTGCGTAGTCAAGGTCTGTGAGATACTGACTTTGGTGATGTCTAGAACGCTTGGGTTTGATGGTGAGTCCTTTGTCGTTCATGATGTCAAGACTCTGTCTGAGGATGTAATCAACCACGACTACAAAGAGTTTGGGAGCAAGAGTATCTCCTTGGAGGATTCCAGTAGTTGTTAGGAACTCCTTTGTGGGCCCATCCGTGGTCTGCACAAAGCTATATATATGGGTTATCATACATGATGACAATTGCCTTGACAGTCTCATCTGGACACCGTAGTTGGCGAGAATATGCAGCATTAAATCCTTGTTTACCAGTTTACACTGTCAAAAGCCTTGGAAAATCTAGAAACACAATTGAGGCTTTTCTCTTGGAAATTCTCAACTCTTCTATGATCCTTCTTAAGGGCAAGTATCTGGGGTAGTGTTGATCTGCCTTTGCGAAAACCATTCTGGTTCCGTCTGAGAATGGGATCTATGTGAGGAGTGATTCTGTTGGAGTTGTAGATCTTAGAGGCCAGTGGTGACAGTGTGATTCCTCTGTAGTTTTGGGGTTGTTGGAGGTCGCCTTTCTTTGGTAGAGGAATGATGAATGATGTTGAGAAGGCATGTTTATACCATCAGGAGATACCAGATGAACGTGATGGAGCTTCAGCAGTAGCGAATAGTGGAGTGTTGTCTGTAGATAACAGATATAGAAGCGAAGTTTCTTCCCTTGAAAAGCAAAAGACGGGCCGCCGTCATCAAATTTAAGGCTTTTGTTTCATTGAAAGGTAAAATATTTCATATAACTTGGGCATGTTTAGTTTTGCTGAGTTCTTTTTTCCTTTGAAAGAGGTCAACAACAATAACAATATTTGTTTACACACAGGACTGGTACTTCTTCTAAACGACCATTCCAATTCAACTGAAACTAAGCTCTTTTGGTGACTATCTTTAGTTCAAATGTAAAAATGATATTTCTAAATCTCATAGTGGCTATGTAACGAATTAGGGCAGAAATAACTGTGGAGTACAAGTGAAATTATCAAATGTAGATTTCAGATCAAACAGTGGATAAAGTTTATTCCAGTTCAATTATTGCACATCAGTAAATAGCAGATGAAGTAGTTAAATTGGTAGTAAATATACGGGTGGTTTTGGGCAAAATTTATGGGGAATAGTTATTATTTGTTTGACAGAATAGTAAATTTAAAAAAGAACTACATTGACAAAATGTGTCATATCGGAGAATTGGAAACGCAAAACTATTCTGTAACTGATGTTCACTTTTGTCGTTATTGTATTTCAACTTTGTGTTATTCATCAAATCCGTTGACCAATTCGTCTAATGAACACCCGACGAATATGAAAGACAAGATTCTTAAAATCAATTATAAAAGACAAAATCGCTTTTTCTATCCAGAAGTCATCGCCACGTCGGACGAATATGCAAATATAGTAAAAAAATCAAGTTCAAACAAAAGATAACATACGCTTCACGAATTTGTCAGCGGATTTGACGAAAATCAATAACACAAAGTTGAAATACAATGACACAAAAGTGAACATCAGTTACAGAATAAATTTTCGGATAGTAAGATTTTAATAAAATGAAAGTGATAAGTAATATTTATAATTCCATTTTAAAGTCTCCAACATAATATTCCACTTTAAGAGTCTCTTCGCCTGAAAGATGTTGCTACTTTTGTTAAATTATCTTTTTAACCATAGCATAGAGACACTCTAATCGTTAAAATAATATCTTAACTCTGAATGTTTTCTTTCAGGCAGATCATTCTTTTCTAAAGCTACTTCAAATTTTTGCAAATCATTCATTTTAATGGCGCTTGCGTTCACTTTAACAAACCATCGTCACCTATTCCCATACCGCAGAAGTATCAATGCAGCGTATAAGTGCGGTGTGAAATGTTTTGTTTAGATCAATTCCCATGGGCTGGCAGGAGTTGATTGTGATATATTGTTATCATATCATTACAAATAATAATATAGCAACTTCTCGCTTTTTCAAAATCAAAAGGTCGTGTTGAGGTTGTAAGGTCAGGTTCAACCTTTCTTTTCTGTTCGTAAGTCAGTGGTTATTATGATGGCTTCCTAAATGACGGTTGCCATCTCAAAACACTGAAGATATACTTGTGTGCACTCATTTGAATAAATTGTTTCTTGATGATTCGAAAGATGAAATAAAATCCATCATTTTGAATTCTTAAACAGCTGTGGATTTGTACACTATTTCTTGAAAGATCTTGGCCTCCGGCCTCATTTCCATTTAATGATATCGCCAGTTTAAATTCGTCGCAGAGAGAGCAAAACATAAAAAATCATATACCTGTATTCTCTAAATCATCTTTCATATGTTTTCCTCTCATTGGGATTTTTTTAAAGAATTATAGTTTCCACCACACAATTGAGAATAAATAGTGCATCTGAATGTGGCGAATATCACACGTACGAAGCATGTACCACGAAACGGAACAGGTTGTCCGCCACGTGAGGGATACAATTATTACTCTCAGATCGACAGCTAACTATTCCGCCTGATTTACCGATTAGTGATTTGGGCATTTGGCCGCTTACCACCAGTTTTACACTTGGGAGAATGAGAAAAGTATACCTTCGCGATCAAGAGAAAATATGGTGACAGCAAGCTATTATAGAATGTGTCTACGTAAGCTGTGAGATCGGGAGATTTATGGAGATTATTGATATGAATTTATTCGTTCATCTTCGCAGTCTGGGAACGCCATTAAATAAACAATTTAAGTCATTAAAAGACCTCGGATGGTTTTTCAAGCAGGTTCTATGACTGCGAAATTACCAGTTAGGTCTATTTTGGGGTGTACGGCACCAGAACTTTTTTTCGGGAGGGCAATGGGCCATGGAAACAAGTGAATTTCTCAAATGAAAAAAATCATAAAATTAGTGCAAAATCTGCCAATTTCGGTATTTTGTTTGTTTTTCCTAATCCTAGGCAGGGGAAAATATGGGGAAAGAATCAAAATTGGAGAAAACTTGTCCAGCATGCCCTTGGCACCGCCACTGACGTGGAGGTGCGACCAGATGCGTACCAACGCAGTCGATCAAGAGGGGGCAAACTTCCCAAGTCGTCCCGCCAGAATGGGAAAATTCGTAAGTCATCTCGGTGATTTGCTCCAATTAAGTCTGATTGGACGAAATGCGCGCGTACATTAATTTGGCCCAAATTTAAGCTGAAATTGGTCGAAGTTCCCCCGAAAAAGAGGGATGAAAATACATAATATTTTTGCTCTATATCATCCCGCTTTTTCGAGCTAGAGGGGAAACTTTCCCCACTGTCCCCGGTCGGTACGCCACTCGGTGAGACGCACTCCTTGCACTTTCTATTTATACGACCTGTTGGCGTAGAATTTCTATGAATTTTATTTAAAACTAAACCAATTTGGAAGATAAGTGATAAAGACTAGCGGAGTTTCTGAAGAAAGTCAAAGTTCATTTCAATCTTTCGTTGAATCGTTGGGTTTGTTGAGCCCAAAATCATGAAAACACCACATTTCCTAAATAAGATAATAAATACGAGACTGTTTAATAACATAACTTGTCCACAAATCCAACCCTTTCCCTCAGTCTGCTTGCTTTATTTCCAATGAACCATTGCATTGTTTTTTTTAACCTAAGTAGGATATGAATCCTGCAAGAAACCCACTAAAACGTGGGATAAATGTCTCAAAAGTTTTTGCCTGTATTTTAAATTTATTTCAAAGAGAATACGGTAAGACGATCTCATAATATGCCAACAAACTCTGTGACAATTTAAAAGGTTCTGTAACCTTTTAACCCTTAGGAGCCCGCGGCCACTATGACTGTTCAGAGTTTCAAAATTTTTATTTTTTTAATTCAAATATTTCAAAATTATGTATTTTCAATACCATATACAGAATCAACATGAAAAATACATTCAAATGAGTCCAAACAAGCCCAGTCGTAGGCCAGTGGTTTATTAGATGGCTTTCCAAATGACTGCAGGTCATTTGGGAAGCCATCTCAAAAATCACTTACTGGAACAAACCAAAGGAGTATTGGTGAAGACGTATAACGGGCTTTTTCCTGAGTTGGGAAGTAGTGGTTATAACCATCTTTCGTGCGATGTTCTTAAAGGCTTTTTTAGGATTCACTTTTGAAAATCACGACTTACCCACACTTAAAAATTAGGAGGTCGAATATGAAGACTAAATTATAATGATCCCGTTTGAGTTAAAATAACTCAATTCAAGGTTAATAAATATGGATACGCAAAAGCTAATTTACTAAAATAGTTTTAAAACTGGTAAACTGTAACCTAGTGGTTGTGGTTTATTCCGTAAAAAGTAGAAAAGAGGAGTTTTCTAGGTTAGTAACTTTATAGGCTGCGGCGCATCGAGAGGGCTAAGGACTTATAGTTAGTAAAAAAAATTTAAAAAATTGAAAAAAAAATCTTTAAAATGTCTAAAAAAAATGTCTTTTTAAGAGACAAAATCGTACGATATAGTAACGAACTTCGTTACTATATAGGAAACGACAAGAGTGATTTTTTTTTAAGAAAAAAAATAGGCAAAAACGTACTTTAAGAGATTTTTTTAGTAGAAACTCCATAATGTAGCTTTAGGGCTTTTGTATTATAGTTATGAATGTGTCTTGTTGTTGCAATCAATGTGCACCGTAAAAACCTGCTATTTATTCCATCACCAAAAGTCTTTAGCTGTAGTCCTAGACAATTCATTAAAAAACTTATCATCTCTGTTATACATGGTGAAGAGTGGTGGAAGGGGAAATCTAATCTTGTTACATAGCATTGCCTTTTGTCTTAACGATCTCGTAAATAAACCGCGCCTGTTAAGATTCGTTTTCTCCAAACATTGGTTCCAGAAGAATTTGTGTTAATTGCTACCTTCAGGGCAGAAAGGAATTGCCAATTATGGCTGGCTAGCTGAACCAGAGCTATCCTAAGCACACATTTAATGGGGCAGTGAAAACTTTGGAAAATGTCAATACAAAACATCGCAATCGGGCAAAAATCGGTTTGAAGAGTGAGTCAGGTCTATTTCACTAATGATTTAAAAACAAAAATGTATCTAATCTTAAAGATGCATTCGTGTCTCCTTTTGCCATCCATATCCCCGAAAAAAAGTTATTTCCAAAAATTTTAGTTTTTGATTTTGATGGTAAGATTTGATGTTTTGTACAGGCTAACTTCATTTTAGGAAAGTCGGGTGACGACAGTGGCGTGCGTAAAGGAAAAGGGGGCGGGCACAGCTCCCAGTTTGGTTTGCCATGATCCAACGAACAGCGAGGTTTTAAACTTGTTAAAATCCGTGATATCTTTTGATTTACTATTCTGATAACATTATTTGAAATAAGCTCTAACCTATCATCAAAATAAAACAATGTTATTTCTCTGTTCGAATATACTATGTCTCAAGCATTAATCCCTTAGTTCACAAAAAAAAGTTATTGTAAAATACATAAGATGTGTAAAAATAGAACTCTATATTACGTAAAAATTTTTTACCTAAATTAAGTAAATTTTACCTTAAATTAAGTAACAATTTTACATAATGATGATAGAGTTCTATTTTTACATGGTTATGTTATTTTTTTTTCTCTCTGTATTGTTATGTGTTCCAGGGCATGATGGTGACCCATCATACCTTACTGTAGTAACAAAATGTCATTAGAAAACAGCTAAGTAAAATTAACCAAAATGTGATATTAAAATTTTCTACCAATATTTAACACCGGTTTGAATCATCGGAATTGTCCAAAAGCTTTCCAAAAAAAAAAAAACAAGCAACGGCCCTCACACACCCCTCAGAATTCAAGAAACAAGAGTGATTGGCCGGTGACCATGGTGTTGGGAGCAAGAAGAGGTGGACCGATTGCCACCACAAACATAAAACCTATCAGTGGTCAAACCAGGTTAGTTTACTAAACAGCTTCCGGGCGCGGGTTTGCTAGACATTGTTTGAACGGTAATTATATCCTTTAAATTATACAATAATGAATCTGTTGATATTAATTAAAGTAAAACCGCTCACCCCATATCTTTTCCCCAAAGGCTTATATTTATACCGATTGAGTGGAAGTATGAAGTAACAAAATATTCGGCTAAACTTAGAATACCCTACCACATGATCCGCCGCGGAAGCCAACCTTTTTTAAAACCCAGGCAACGGCGACAGCGGAAGCCAACCTTTTTAAAAAAAACACAGGCAAACGGCGTCACGCGCGATGCTCTACATGAGTTGTACCTTTGTCGAAATAGAACAATAATAGTGTTATTTCACTAATATGAAACATGATAGAAAACTATGAAACATTTGAGTTTAAATTAGTGTGCTTTTACGATTTGGCAGTTCCCGTTGTTTTTTCTGCTTCAATGAAAGTTGTTTTTTAAACCACGAAACGTTCGAGTTTAAATTTAGATTGAGCTGATTTGTTCGATTATTAGCTGATTTGTTCTTTTTCAGCTTGATTTTACTACTTGTCTTAATGTTGGCCTTTTCCCGATATTTTGGCTATTTTGTCCTTTCAGTGTTTTTAAATAAAGTTGGGAGTTAGTTTTAAACCATGAACATTCAAGTTTTAATTTAGTATTTTTCTTTTTTTAAGTTTTAATTTAATTTGAGCTTGATTTGTACACATTTGGGCTCTTGGCATTTTCCCGTGTTTTTTTAAAAATTAAAATGAGATTTTTTAGGCGTTATACGTCGAGTTTGAAACTATGGTTTTACACGGGCACCGGAGAACGCAGGCCGACAGCGGCAACACCCCAGAACTTCAGGGACTTTGACATTTTGGTTTTGTGCTTGCTTATCAAGTGCACCCTGGGGGAAATAGTAATTTTCACACGATTGTTGATTTTTACGCGTTGGATAATTTGGCCTTTTTCTCGTTTTTTCAATAAAGTGGTTTCTTTGTTACAATTTTGAGCTTGATGTTGTACACTATTTTGGCTATTTTGGCCTTTTCCCGTTGTTTTTTTAAATAAAGTTGGGATTGTTGTTATGGCGTAAACATCGAGTGTGAAGCTATTGTTTAACACGGGCAACGGCGACAGCGGCGACAGCGGCGACCAGCGGCAACACCCCAGAACTTAGGAGTTTTACATTTTTTGGTTCTTTGCTTGTTATTCAGTGGACCTGGGGGATGTTAATTTAAAAAGATTGTTTGATTTTTACGATTTTGGCTATCTAATTGGACTTGTGTACACGAGGTTTTTTCAATAAATTGGGTTTTGTTACAATTTTGAGCTAGGTTTGTACCACTATTTTGGCTATTTTGGCCTTTTCCCGTTGTTTTAAATTAAAAGTTGGGATTGTTGTTATGGCGTATACCTCGAGTGTGAAGCTATGGTTTACAACAACGGTCAACTGCGCCGCGGGCGACAGCGGCGACAGCGGCAACACCCCAGAACTTCCGAGTGTTTTACATTTTGTTGTTCTTGTGGCTTGCTTATAGGTGGACCCTGGGGGGAATATTAAAATTTTTAAATAATGTTGATTTTACGAATTTTGGGCTAATTTTGGCCTTTTTCTCTCGTTTTTTTTTTTTCAATAAATTGTGGGTTGCTTACCCATTTTGAGTCTAGATTTGTACACTATTTTGCTATTTTTTGTCCTTTTCCCGTTGTTTTTTTAAATAAAGTGGGATTTTTATGGCGATACATCGAGTGTGACTAATGGTTTTTACACGGCAACTGCGACAGCGCGACAGCGCAACACCCCAGAAAACTTCAGGAGTTTTACATTTTTTTGGTTTTTGTGCTTTCTTATCAAGTGGACCCTGGGTGGAATAGTTACATTTTTCAATAATTTTTGATTTTTATATTTAAATACGTTTGCTAATTTGGCCTTTTTCTTTCTCTTTTGTTCATAATTGGGTTCTCTGTTACAATTTTGATAGCTAGATTTGTCCACATTTTGGCTATTTGGGCCTGTTCCTCCCCGGGTTTTTTTTTCATAGTTGGGGTTGTTGTTATGCGGTATCATCGATTGTGAAGCTATATGGTTTTTCACGGGCAACGGCGACAGCGGCAACACCAGAACTCAAAGGGAAGTTTAAACATTTTTGCTTCTTGTGCTTGCTTATCAAGTGGCCCTGGGAATAGTTAAATTTTGACTTTAATATTTTGATTTTGATTTTTGACGATTTTGGCTAAATTTGATTTGGCCTTTTCTCTTTCTTCGTTTTTTTTTTTTTTCAATAAATTGGGTTTTGTTACAATTGAGCTAGATGTTACACTTTTGACTATGTTGGGCCGTTCCCGTTGTTTTTAAATAAATTGAGATTTTTTGTTATGGAGAATACGTCGATGTGAAACTATGGTTTTACAAGTGCAACGGCGCCGCGGGGCGACACCACGAACGCTTCCTGAGTTTCACGGTTTTTTTTCCTTTTCGGGTGTGCTTGCTTATCAATGGGACCATAGGGGAAAGTATTAGATTAACATAAATAAAATATTAGAATTCATAGAATTTTTCAATATTTTATTACGATTTTGGTTAATTTTTGCCATTATTACCCGTTGTTAATGTATTTTTTATTCAATAACAAGTTGTGGATTTATGGGTTTTAAACCCAAAAAACCCTGAACGTTCGGTTTTAATTTCAGATTGACTGATTTGTAACTAATTCTTTCGGTTAATTTGCTTTCTTCACTTTCCTTTTCTCGGGTTGTTTTAACTACAAAAAACAATATTGGATTTTGTTCCTTTGCATGACGTTAGTATTACATCGCTTTCACTCTTACCGAGTGTGAAGCTGTGTCTGTTGCCTGTGCCAAGCGGCGACACAAAAAACAACCGGGCGACAGCGCAAGACTGGCAATTTTGCTCATATTGGGTGCCTATTATACTTGAATTGATACAACCCGCTTTCGGAATGCAGATGTGGGTTTTTACTCCAGCAAGCGGCTACAGCCCAAAGCTAAATAGCTCTTTTAATACGGGGACGGGGCAGAGACACCTTTTATAGTAATCGTATTTTTTGTGTCCTTTAAATGTCCCTTCATACAAGGTCCGGGTAAATATGATCTTGCGAGAATTTTCTATGTCCCAATTATTAAGTCATTCAGTTACTTCACGCAGAAATGCAGTTCGGGCGACCCTTAATCACGTATAGGCATTATTTTCAAAGTACCACGCCGCCGATTTAAATCTGTAATTTTGGCTCTATAAAACTTCGGTACCGAAACAAGGGAACATGAATCCTTCTAATAATTCATATCCCACAATTGTTTTCCACAAATCACAATGTTTTTCCCACATCTTTCCCCCGAATCGCCGTATTTACCATGTTTTCTGAACAAAAAAAAAACAAAAATTTTTTTTTTAAAAACGGGTGGATTTTTTTTATTATTTTAAATCTCTTAACACACAATAACGAACACAAACTCTTATCATTTACATGTGTTCTATAAAACCGCAATCACGACCCAAACTCTAGCATTAACATACCTTCAATATATTTTTAATCATTTTAATATCCTCTTATACCGCAATAAAACTAACAACACTCTAATCACAAAATTTAAACAACTCTAATAGATTTTAATCATTTATTTTTCTTAACCAATAAACGAACACAAACTCTTATATCATTTGATATGTTGTCTAAACATAAATAATCCTTATCATTTAATCCTTCTTAAAAACGCAATTGACGAACATAAACACTTTATCATTACATTTTTTCTAAATAACTCTTTTCGCAACAAACAAGGGTGAAGTCGAATCGTTCTATAACCCACAATAAAATGTTTTCTAAAACAAATAATAAAAATAATATAATTTATATTACTATTCGCTAAACCTTTCAATTTTCAGCTGTTGTTACTGGCAGTTTCATGCCTCCGGCATTCATTTCAGACAACGACGTATTTTGTTTTGTCCTGGATTCGCGAGGAAATGCGTGCTCGTGCGTAAAGCTAAACACAAGAAAGGTGTGCGTGAGAGTGTAAACGCATGCGTCCAGAGAATCGCACGAAGAATGCATTTTCCGCTATTTCAGTAAAAAAAAAACAACCCGAACAAATGTGTCATTTCTTTCTTCTTTGCAGTGTTTTTTCCTTATATGGCGACCATTTTGCTATTATTTTCTGATTTTTGTGTTGATCAGATTTTTGTCCTTCATTTGATGTATAGCTAGTTTTTCATCAATACATAAGTTGCATTGTCCAGACTCGTGTTTATGCGTGTTGGATTTTTTTTGGATTTCCCATTCTATGTATATTGGGAAGTTTCCTATGCAGTCTCCCATACGTATTTGGAAATTTTTTTTTTAGTTTTCCTGTTTTCTTTCTCGTACTTATCATGTTTGAAAAACGTTTTGTGTTTGTTAAATTGCGGTTAAACGCTCCTCCCGAAAGGCTTATGTATGACTTGGATTCGTCATTTGATTACAGTTGCTTTGTACACTATGGCCTCAGATATCATTCTCCACGTACCGGACTTTGCTTGGTTCTACATT
Organism: Ophioderma brevispina; assembly: GCA_023653785.1. Lineage (NCBI taxonomy): Eukaryota > Metazoa > Echinodermata > Ophiuroidea > Amphilepidida > Ophiodermatidae > Ophioderma > Ophioderma brevispina. The sequence goes on along the minus strand of JAMKCH010001035.1, from coordinate 132,825 downwards.
GCTGTTTGATAGGCTCGGTTTCTTTACTGCTCTTGATTACCTTTGCGTATGTGATTTTATGATCGATCTCATATTTTTCATGCAACATAACTCATTTTTACGGTATTGCGATTGAATATCTTGTGCAACTTGTGTCCTCGCGGGAAAGTCTTATCTATGAAGTTGAAGACGGTTCCCCCTACATTATGTCTTTTTACGTCCTTGCTGATGGAGGGTTAACCACCTAATTACTTTTCTCGATCTGTTCCTCTTTTTCCCCTTTTTTTGGATACTATCCAATACGTATGGGAGACTGAATAGAAACGTCCCAATATACCCTCGATGGGAAATCCTAAAAATCCAACACGCATAAACGCGAGCCTGGACAATGCAATTATGTATGATAAAGCTAGCTATACTTCAATGAAGGACAAAATCTGATCAACAAAAATCAGAACTAATATCAAAATGTCGCCATAATATAACCCCCTGCAAGAAGAAATGACCCTTTTCGGGTTTGCCTGAATTACCGGGAATGCATTCTCGTGCGCTTCTCTGGACGCATGCGTTTACACCATCACGCAACATTTCTTGCGTTTTTAGCTTTCGCCACGCACGAACACACATTTTTCCTCGCGAATCCAGACCAAACAAAATACGCTCAGTGGTCGATGAATGCCGTAGGCAGGAGAATGAAACGGCAGTAACAACAGCTGAAAAATTAATGTTTTAGCGAAATATGTAAATAGGTTCTACTTTGTTTTAGTATCGAGCGCACTCTAACAGCTGGAATGGACATATACTTATTGTTATTATATTTATATATATTATATATATATGATATATAAGATTATTAATATATAGAATATTATATATATATTCACTCATAATTCCAAACTAAACATCCTGTAGCCTCCCTAAGATTTCACAGGTAGATGAGAAAAATAGCTTTCTTTGATGCCAAAAGGTTGACAAATGTGTGATAACTTCCGGTAAAATCTGGGGTTCTGGGACGAGGCTTAAAACAAGCAAGGGTGATGATTGAAGTGAATCGTTCTTTAACCCGCAATTTTTAAAAAGGTCCGCATTGAAAACGTTTCTACTTCGCATCGCAAATTGACCATGTTTTCTAAAAAATAAAAAGGGTGTTGAAGATGTGTCGTTCTTTAACGCAATTTAACATTGTCTTTTTACACTCTTTGCAAAGACTAAATGTTTTTCTGGCCAATTGAACTTGTCTTTATTATAAAACAATACTCAATAAAATAGGATCCTTACAAAGACCTCCATTATTATCTTCTTTAGAAAAGAAAGATTTCAATTTAAATGATCTTCTAAGTGAAACACTATTTAATTTAACCTTTGTTTCCAAACAGCAAGGGGGAATAGACAAGGGTTTGTTTGATGAAGTTTTGAACCGTTGAATTGGAATCGTTCTTAACCCCCGCAAAATAAAATGTCCGAACCCGCCCAATGAAATGTTTTCGAAGCTATTAATTTAATCGCATCGCAATTGGAGTGTTTATAAAAACCCAAGAAGGGTGAAAAGTGGGGGGCGGTGGCGGCGGTGGTTACTTAAAGAAGATACCTTCGTGACATAAACCATTGTAAACACAAACTGCAAAATATGAACATGTTCTTTAAACCGTGTGAGCATTGGTTTTCCTAAACAGAAAGCAAAGGGTGAAGTGATCGTTCTCAACCAGCCTTTACAATTTTCTAAACATAATTAACTCGCATCGGAATTATGATCCTACAAAACTCCTTATATCCTGAAGGAAACAAAAAGATTAAAGAGATCAATGTAATTTTTAAGATCCTTATAAGTGGAACACAGTTATTAAGTTAACACTTAAGTGAGTGAACAAGGGGGGGGGGGGGGGAGGGGGGGAGGGGTTCCTAGGGAACCCCACCAAAATTTGTTTTCGCGCTGGCCGATGTTACGCGTTGGGGCTTTTTGCGCCGAATTTTTTTGTAAATGTCTCTGACTTTTAAATGCGCTTCTTTCATTACCAAATAATAAAATCGGCCAAGCCGGTAATGGTGTTAATTAGTGGGGGTCCCATGGACCCCCCCCTTGGGACACAACGGAAGTCATTTCAGAATTATTTTAAAAATAAGAATAAGGAAACAAGAACCAAAACAATTTTTTTTTGCTGATATAAGTTCCAACATACATGTAAGTAACACAATTATTAGTAACATAAAAAAAATTAACCCTTATGTGCTGAAAACAAACAATTCCTCATGGGATGTTGCCAAACCGTTACTGTACAAAACTATATGCAAATGATGTATATTTGAAACACCCGAAAAATACGGGTCCCATTCCTAAAATGCTCGTTTTTTTGTGTTAAATGATATGTAACCCCTTTGGGTCGTCTAGAATACCGATATCAACCAGTCATTTAAAAATAAGTTTTCAAACTGTTTTGGTGTAAGGCAAGGCTCCATTGAATTTTCCGGTCTTACGTCCAACATTTTCGTGTGTTTGAAAACAATGTTTTGCCCCTAATTTGCAGCCGAAATACAAATGTCATTTTTTGTTGCTGATTGGGGGTGTCTTATGACCCTTCACATGTGGTCTATAAATGTCGTTGCAAAAATTTCACCCCGGGGAAAGTGTTTCCTTAGGGGGGGTCCCATGGAACCCCCCCCCCCTTGGGCACCAACGGGAGTGAAAACCCCTGGTCTAACTTAATGTAACCTGTTTCCAAAACAAGCAAGGATGGAAGTTTTTGAAGTCGTTCTTTAACCAGGCACGCCAATTAAAATGGTTCGCCAATGAAAATTGTGTTCTAAAGAGTTACTCGCATCGCAATTGGACATGTTTTTCTAAATACCAATACCCAAAGGTTGGTCGTTCTTTTAAACACAAACTCTTAAATTAACATGTTTGGTAAAAACGCAATTGAAAGTGTTTTCTACAAGTAGCAGTTTTCTTTCTAGTCAAAAATTTAGAATTCAATTTAATGATCCTTCTACGTTGAATCATTCTAACGTGGTTCCAAACTAAGCAAGGGGTGAAGTTTGAAGTTGAATGAATCGTTTATAACCCAAAATTAAAATGTTTTCAAACATTAATTTACTAGCATCGCAGGTGAATCGTTCTTTAACCGCAATAAATATTTTCTAAACATAATTTGCTCGCATCGTATACTCCACTATTATCCTGATTTAGACAAACACAGTTACCAGGTTTTCGAGTCAAAATTTATAATATATTTGAAACCCGTTCTGTAGAAACAAATGTACTCAAGATGAATAAAACATCAATTTCAATTCAATTTCATTTCAATTTATTCACCAGATAAAATGTGGGTTACATGAAAATAACAAACAATGGTGGGGAAGAGAGAACGCAACAAGAGAGCAAAAAAAGCTCGAAAACATTAAGGTCACCCAGTAATGTTACAAAACTAAATACCTTACTTTATTTTAATTCTAAATTAAGTGCAGACAAAATTACAAACACAGTAAGGAAACAGATAAAAGTGGCAATAACAAGACCACAAAACCCATGTGCAGGAAATCATAATGTTGCAATGATGATGGCAATAAAAAATAAATGATAAAGACTTAATTGAAAATTGTAAATAGAGGAAAAAAGTTACCGGTTAAAGTGAAAAGAGATAAGTCTTATAAATTTTCTCTTGAAAATGGTTAGCAAGATTTGCGTTTAAAACTTGGGGATTAATGTTATTCCAATGTAGAGGTCGGCTTCTGATGAGTTTCTTGCTAAATCTTACCTTAAAGTTGTATGGAGGTAATGTAAAGACAATGCGAGGGGGTAGCTATGAATTGTTCTATTTGTAGTAAAAGTAAAGTAATTTGTTAAAAATTTAAAAAAAAAAAAAAAAAAAAAAATTATACATAAATAAACCAAGAATCATTTTATGGATATTCATAAATAGTTAAGGTTTTATACTTTTCTTAAAAGAGGGTGGGGTATGTCAAGCCAAGTGAATTGAACATAACGCATGATTTTTTTTTCTGTTGCGATGAATAATGAAGAAGATTTGGTGTTATTAGAATTACCCCATATTCGGTTGCCATTACGATAAGTGCGGCAACACAGAGAGTGTTATTACAACGGAATAAACTAAACTGTCGGAAGTGAGGAAAATCCCTAGCCGATACAAATACCACAAATTTTGATAAGAGAGTAAAACAACATTAGACTCGGGGTGGTTTGACCAAGTAAGGGGAACATCAAAAATAACCCCAAGAAATTTTTTTATTAAACTATGATAATCTCCACACCCATCAATACCATATGTTTAAATCATTATACACACGATTACTATAACGGTTTTTTTTTTTAAAAATAATGTAATTGGTTTTATCTATATTTAAGGACAACTTATTAACTTTGAACCATACAGAAAGATTCTCCAACTCGTGTGGTTGAACAATGATTGATTTAATTCAGGGAGTTTTTGCATTTGGAAACAAGAACATAGTGTCTCGGGCATACGTTACAAAGGGAGTTTATTAGAGGAGAGGAGGAATGGCACTAGGCGTTGCAAGAAAAATAATTAAAAAGGAAAAGGGCCCTAAACACAGAACATGTGGCACGCCATTTGACTGTATGAGGAGCAGATTTGCGCCCATTGAAAACAACATACTGTGATTTTGGTAAGGGAACTTTCTTTTGAACATCAGGCAATCCTATGACCACCATAATGATGTAATTAGCAAGCAGGCTATGATGATCTATTGTGTCGAAGGCCTTTGGGAGGTCCAAAAAGATACCCACGGTATGTAGTCCTTTATCAAGTCTGTAAAAAATCTTGTCATAAGCATCAGGAGCGCTAATGTAGGATGATATTTCTTCATAAAACCAAAATTGACAGTTATGAAGCATATTAAAGCGTCAAGAAAGTTATATTACCTTTTATGCATAGACATTCAAATATTTTCGAGAACACAGGCAAAACAGAAATAGGACGATTATATTATAATCAAAGCAGCGTCACCAGATTTATAGATAGGAACAAACGGCAATTTTTTAAGATCATCTGGTACAAACGCCCGAAATTAATCGATAAATTAAATATATGGACATAACGGGTTTGTTTTAATTCAAATCAATAACGGTTTTGACAATATCAGGTGTCATGTCATCAAAAACCACTACTAGTACCAGATTTAAATGATGAACAAAATATCAACAGATTTCAGGACCATCAGTTGGCAAAATAAACAGTGAGGTGGTGTATTGGAGAGAGGGAACTGGGCGAGAATTCATTAAAATTTGTATGAGTAGGCGGAATTGCTTGCAAATTTGGACCCATATTTACAAAAAAAAAAGTCATTTAAGTCCTTCAGCGTTTGTTGGAGTTCAGAAATTATAACAGACCCATTAAATAACAAAGGGAATCGGGCAAAGGCTGCTTCTTTTGTTACACAAAAGATCATTCAATACACAACAGGTTTTTGAAGATTGAATTTGTGGACCTCAAGCAAGTTACAGTAGTAACGCTTCTTGGATGTTTACTCAAAATAGAGGCAAGCTTGTTCTGTATAATGACAGAGCCCGTTGTCAGAGGCAGTCTGAGATGATCTATACTTGCGATAAGAGGGTGTCCTTTCTATGTATTGGACTGAGAATGGCCTTAGTAAATCCAGGGTTTATGGGGGGTGGGTATCTCTTTAGCACTAGTGATGCGTTTTGCGCCGAACAGGAAAGGAACGATTATACAAAATCAATAATTTAGTGAGAAACCTGGAATAGGCAGTAGTGGGAGGGTCAATTATGACTGATCCCAATTTGTATTTCGAGAGAGTTTTAAAAATAACGTTGTATGATTTCTGAGTAAATAAACGATTTACTAATATAGGACCGCGTTCATGAGTTCGGATAGAGTCAGTTATTTGGAAAACTGGATATGATCGGTGTATATGTCATACCGAAAATGCCGGATTTGAATCTGCTTATGAGAACATTAGTAAAAAATTATGATAATACTCGCTGAGTTCTTACAATAGTGTAGGGCGATCAATTTAGGGATACCATATCGTGTGAGAATAAAAAAATTATTAACAAAATCATTTTAACCTTGGTATCAGTATTGTAATGGAGAATATCAAGTTGAAGTCGCCAGAAATATAAACATAATTTTTCTCAAGTGATAACGATCAAACAGTTGGACAAAGTCATATTGAAGTCATCAATATCAGTACGATGGGCACGATGTGTTACCAACAATTATATTCTTAGAATGAGGCAAAGTATTTCTAATAATGCGGATTCAGAGTGATCAAATCTACCAGTGTTTGAATCAAACATAAGTCGGACCCCCGAGCCTTAAATGATACGGAGTTATGAACTTGTAAGAGTAGTACGCCACTTCTTCTGCCCTGTATGGGAACGAAATCATGTTATAATTAACAGTCAATTGATTGGAGTGATCATCCTTGAACCAGGTCTCGGAAAGGGCAATAAATGAAAAAAGTAAGTTTAATTTGAAATAAAGGCCTTGTGAGGTATTGGTCTTATTGAAACTTCGGGCAGTTTTTTTAAAAAAAACAAAGATGTAAACAGAGAAACCGGATATTTAAGAGGTAATTTAAAGTCAATAAGAGGGATCAAACACATCATTGACAGGGGGAATTTGAAACACCAAGATTACGGAGATTATCAACGCTTAAACGATACATTATCATTAACACCAATGTCAAATAAAAAAGGGTTGAACTTCATACTAATAGTTATTATAATCAGAAGAATGCTAAAATAATTGAAAAACAAACATTTCTCCGTCATCCAAAATATGATTAAGGAAAAGATATCACCAGAACATTCAAAACATAGCAATTGCTGTTCATTAATATTGCCATAAAAACACATCTTTATGATAAAATGATCTACAAAAAACTTAAATTAATAAGTTATAACTCACATTATTATACATTTGTTACATTTTATTACATTTAGCCATCACACAGTGCCAAAACAACGAGTTTAAAAACACTTTAAACGAAAAGGAATAATAAAGATTAATTAGGAAAAAAAACAGGGTACAAGAAAATAACAGAGGAAGTCAAATTCGAATGAATTAAGGTAGTACCGGAATACACGTGAGTTATGAACAGGTTCCACCAGGAGAGAGAAAATACAAAAGGGAAGAATGACAATAAAAAAAAAGAGATATGGAAAGCCACAAATTAGCGAAGGGAATAATAATAAAAAAAAAAATAAGAAACGAATATTGTAAAAGGGAGAAAAAATAAGAATGGAGGTAAATAATATAAAATAAGAAAAAAAACTTTGTTGAATAAATAAATCAGAATAGCGAGAGAAATAAGCAATGTGTTCTTGAGTCGAATGCGAACCATCTCAATGTATGAGCATATCAAAGGGTGTGAAGGTAAAAAACAAAGATACAATTTAAGGATCCTTCTAATAGAATCATTCTTAACGTGTTTCCAAAACAAGCAAGGGTGAAGTTGAATCGTTCGTTAACACCCGTAAATTTTAATGTTTCAATGGTGATGATGGGTCGATTCTTTAAAGTATACTTCTAATATAAACCATATGGTAAACACAAAACTGCAATATTGAACATGTTTTTAAACATTGAGCATGTTTTCTACACAGCCAAGTAAGGGTGGAGTTGAATCGTTCATTAACCCCAATTAAAATGTTCCTAAACATAATTATTTACTGGCATCGCAATTGACATGTTTCTAAAAAAAAAATCATCTTACATGTTTCCAAAACAAGCAGGGTGAAGTTGAATCGTTCTTTAACACGCAAATTAAATGTTTTTACAAGGTGATTGATGGTCGTTGCTTTAAGATATCCTTCTAATATAAACCATGTAACACAAACTGCAAATATTGCACAGTTTTTAAACATTGGCATGTTTCTACACAGCAAGTAAGGGTGGAGTGGAATCGTTCTTTAAACCCTGCAATTAAAATGTTTCTAAACATAATTGCTGCATCGCAAATTTGCCATGTTTTCTAAAAACAATAAGGGTTGAAGATGGGTCGTTCTTAAGATATCCTTCGTAACATAAAACCAATGTAATCACCCCAAACTGTATATATTGACATGTTTGTATATAACATTGGAGCATGTTTTCTAACAAGGTGAAGAGGGTCGTTCTTCAAAGATTCAATTCAATTGAGCCTTCTATATAAGTGAATCATTCTTAACGTGTTTCCCCAAGACAAGCAAGGGTGAAGTTCTTTAAACCTTAAATAAATGTTTGCAAAGGGCAAAGATGGGTGTTTTTTTACAGTATCCTTCTTAATATAACCATTATGAAATCACAACCAATGTAGAGATATTGAAAACGTTTTGTAAACATTGAGCATGTTTTTAAACAAGGGTGTGCAGGTGGGTGAAGTTGAATCGTTCTTAACCTGCAAAAAAATGTTTACAATGGTAAAGGATGGGGTCGTTCTAAGTAATCCTCTTAATATAAATTCAATGTAAACACAAACGTTTTTAAACATGGCAGTTTAAACAGCCAAGCAAGGGTGAAGTCGTTCTTCAACCCGACAATTAAAATGTTTCTAAACTTAATTTTGCTGGCCATCGCAATTGCCATAAACCAATGAATTAAAACGCACAAGGTGAAGGTAAAACAAAGATTCAATTTAATGATCCTTGCAAAGTTGATCACTGAACATGTTAAATAATACTTTTTAAGTTGAATCATTCTTAAAGTGCTAGGAATATTGGAATCGTTCTTTATAAAAACTCCATATGATCCTTACAAACAAATCATTATTATCTTTAGAAAAACAAAGATTTAATTGTATGTGCCTTCTAAGTTGCATCATCTTAACGTTTTCAAAAACAAGGCAAGGGGAAGTTGAAGCGTTCTTTAACCCGCAATTAAAGTCTCACAACCATCTGTACTCGCATAGCAGTTGAAGAGTTCTTCAACCCGAAATTAAAATATTTCTAAACATTAATTTACTCGTATCGCAAACTCCATTTTTATCCTTCTTTAGAAAAACAAGATTCAATTTTAATGGCCCTTCTAAGTTGTTGCCAACAAAATCTGGGAGTTCGCGCTGTCGCCGCATCCGACTTGTTTAATTTCGCGCTGTCGCCGCTGCCAATAATTTTTACGTGTTTCAAAACAAAACAAGGTATTTGAGATTATGAAGCACCTCTAATTTTTTTCTGAAGTTGAGTCATTCTCCACGCAAACTCTTTAACCAATACCAGGCGGAAGATGGGTCGTTCTTTAAGTATCCTTCTAATGCCAACCAATGTAATGATAAACTGTAGATATGAACAGTTTGTAAACATTGAGCATATTTTCTAAACAAGGTGAACTTGGAATGGGGTCGTTCTTCAAAGATTCAATTCGACGAAGTCATACGTTATAGATGGGGTTTTGGGAATTAATGCAGTCCATTGGCGTAGCCAAGGTGGGGGCAAAGGGGGGCAGAGTTGCCCTCTGAAAAAAATCTGAGAGGAAATCGGGAAATATAAAACACTGATATCATGTTAAATAGCCCCTTTCGGATTCTTGCCCTGCCGGACCGGGAAATTTTTGCTTATGATCGGGACATTTGTTGCACCGACCGGGAATTGCCCCTTCGGAACCACAGGGCTGGCTCGCGCTGGGTCCATTCTATCAATGATTCTATCAAAACTTTTATATAGGCTACTTAAAATCGGGCATGCACCTTTAATCACCCAAGATGCAAATCCGGGGAAATCATCGTGATTTAGCCCCCACAATATACCTAGATAGGGAAATAAAGCTACGGACAGCTACTTGTGAAATTACTCAAAATGTTACTAACAAAACAGCTGCCTTAGGATTTATTGCGTACAGTATGGGGGATAATTTACCCTTTTGGTTTCCTGAACGTTTAAAACTGGAACAAAGTTTTTACGATTTCTTTGAATAATGGATATATTTCCAATAAGTCTAGTCCTAACCTTGTACCAGTGGGCTAGAAATCCGCGCTGTTGCCGCTGTCGCCGCTGTTGACTGTAAAATCTGAAGCTTCGCACTGTCACCACATCCAACTTTCGCCGTGACGCAGTCAAACATTTAATAAAGGTGTGTGGAAACTTCGCGGTGCCCAACTTTTAAACAAAAGGTTGGCGGAAGGGTCCAACCCTTTTTAGTCTCTGATCAAATGACCCATGTTTTTGAAACTACTAACATTCGCGCTTGTTGCCGCTGTCGAGCTGTGCCTGCAAAAGGAAGCTTCGTGCTGATGCCGCATCCGACTTGTTTAACAGGTAGATGTAGGGGGGAAAAACCCTGCCTAGTAATCTGATAAAAATTAATCCACAAAAATCATTTCTCGCTTGTTGTAACCGCTGTCGACGCTGTTGCCCGTAAAAATCGGAGATTCGTCGCGGCCCAATTTTTAAAGAGGAGGGAGGGGGTCCAAACCCCCTCTAGTCCTCTGATAAAAAGAATCAAAATCAATGGACCAGAACCACAATCATTCACGCTGTTGCCGCTGTCGCCGCTTTGCCTTTAAAATCTGGACCTTCGTGCTGTCTTCGCTGCCCATTTTTTAAACGGGAGGAAGTGGGGGGGTCCACACCCCTTCCTTAGTCTTTTGATACAAATGGACTCAAACAACAGGCTATATAGAACAACATCATTCACGCTGTTGCCGCTATCGCCGCGGTTGGCCTATAAAAATCTGGAGCTTCGCGCTGTCGACGCGCCCAATTTTTAAAAGGAGGATGAAGTGGGGGGGGGGGGGGCCAAATCCCCTTCTTAGTCTTTGATACAAAATGACTCAACGGGCTAGAACAACAATCTGCAGTGTTGCGCTGTCGCCGATGTGGCCTACAAAATCTGAGCTCGCGCTGTCGCCGCATCCACACTTTTAACAGGTCCAATTTCGCGCTGTCACCGCTTGCCAACTTTTTCTAAAGGTTGAACTTCGCGCGTGTCCCGTTGCCCAATTTCTAAACCGGTAGGAGGGGGGGGGGTTCCAAACCCTACTTTCCTTGATCAAAATGAATCAGATGGACAGAACAAAATCAGTCACGATGTGCGCGGGTGCCTGTAAACTGGAAGCTTCGCCGCTTGTCGACGCTGCCCAATTTTTAAACAGGAGGAAGTGGGGGCGTCCAAAGTGGGGGGGTCCAAATCCCCGTCTTTAGTTTTTGATACAATGACTTACGGGATAGAAAAAACAATCATTGCGTTGATTGCGCGTCGCCGCTGTTGCCTACAAAATATGGAGCTTCGCGCTTGTCGCCGCATCCGGACTTTTTAAAAAGGTCCCAATTTCGCGCTGTCGCCGCTGCCAACTTTTCATACAAGGTTGAACTTCGCGCTGTCGCCGTTGGCCCAATTTCTATACAGGTAGAGGGGGGGGGTCCAAAACCCCTTCCTTATTCCTATGATTAAAATGGAATCAATGACCAGAACAACAATCATTCACGCTGTTGCCGCTGTTGCCTGTAAAATCTGGAGCTTGCGCTGTCGACGCTGCCCAAATTTTAAACAGGAGGAAGTGGGGGGGTCCAAATTCCCATTCTAGCCCCTTCCTTAGTCTTTGATACAAAATTGACTCAACGGGCTTAGGAACAAAACAAATCAATTAGCGCTGTTGCCGCATTGTCGCCGCTGTTGCCTACAAATTGGTGCTCGCGCTTGTCGCCGCATCCGACTTTTAAAAGGTTCACAATTTTTTCGAGCTGTCGCCGCTGCCAAATTTTCATAAAGGTTAACGTTCGCGAGGTCGCCGTTGCCCAATTCTAAACAGGAGAGGTGGGGGGGCCAAACACTCTTCCTTAGTCCTCTAATAAAATGAAATTAAATGGACCAGACAACAAACAATCATTCACTGCCTGTTGCCGATGTCGCCGTGTTGCCTGTTAAAATCTGGAAGCTTCGCGCTGTCGAGCTGCCCAATTTTTTTAAAACAGAGGGAGTGGGGGGGGGTCCAAATTCCCTTCCTTAGTCTTTGATGCAAAAGACTCAACGGATAGAACAACACAATCCTTAGCGCTGTTGCCGCTGTCGCCGCGTGGTCTTCAAAACCTGGAGCTTCGCGCTGTCGCCGCATCCGGACTTTTATTAAAAAGGGCCAATTTCGCGCGGTCGCCGCCCGCTGCCAACCTTTCATAAAGGTTGAATTTCGCGCTGTCGCAGCTGCCAATTCTTAAAACAGGTAGAGGTGGGGGTCTCATAACCCCCTTCGGTCCTTTGATACAAAATGACTCAACGGGCTTCTAACGACTCAAAACGATCACAATGGGAAAAATCTTCAATGGGTTAAAATTGGAAACTCACCAAGGGCGACACTTCATAAGTTGATAAAGAATACTCATTCTGGCTAAAAACGTTGCATAAAAAAAAAATCATATCCGGTGCAATTAATTCAGTTGCAATGTTTTCGATGAGATAAAGGCCTATATAACTGTCAGAAGTAGAAGTTTGCGGCAGTAATTAAGTTTACCGCCACCGTCGAAACACTAGACGATGCTTGTGTTTGAGAAAAAAACCTCTTTTCAAACAGCCCTGTAGGCCTATGTCATGCACTAACTATAGCACTCGCGCGTAGCCGCTGCACTAGTTTGTAAAAAGGGTAGCTTCGCGCCGGCGCTGTATGGTAGGGTATTCTAAAGTACTCCTAGGTCATGGAAACGCTGAAAATGCAAAAAACAGGATTTAATGACGTTCATACTTCGGCACTCTAAAGGAGTGCAGGACATTCAAAATGACAATAAAAAGATGGTGTTAACCAGAAAGTGAGATGTTGCCATTTGTTTTTTGTATGTGTGTCATATATTGTGTTTCTGTATGTGAAACATAAAAAAAAAATTTAAAAAAAATTTAAAAAATCCGACCCCTACCCTACCCTAAATTTTTTTTTCTGTGTTACGCCATCAAACAATTTCTTTTTTAGGGCCTATTTATTAACAACAGGAAATGTTTGGCACATTTTCTTATGCACTTTTTGGTGAGGGGATCATGCTCATCTTCCAAGGGTTCAGTTCAGTAGCCTTGGATGGCATATGTTAAACAACAGCTTACCATGTATGTTCTGGGAATCAAATTGTACTAAAACAGGGGGTGTATTTGCTCAATACGGTGAATGAAAGCTACTAGCTGCCTAGTAGGCATACTTGGGCCCATAGAGGGTGTCCAACATTAATTGTTGCTACTTTTTCTGATCATTTCACAGCTTAGTAACATTTCTATCTGAGTTGAGCATCATCAAAAACCCCTGTGTAAAGACATATAACACGGTGAACCAAAATGATAATAATAGATAAGATTACTTATTTACTAAAATAATCACACAGAGCTGAAAAAATCATTTGCATGGGAGTACCACCCCCCGGTCTCCCCGTAGGGTGACTATGGGTTAAGGTGCTGCATGGTGTTGGCCTAGGTGGGGCATGAGTGCCCCGATTTTGCCAGCCGGTGAGGGTTGCCATGCGGGTGGTTACTGGTACTCCGTGGCTACCCAAGAGGTACTTCAAAGGTAACTCTTATGAAGAAATTGGGCTGTGTAACCTATTTTGCACATGCGTACCATATAAAAGGGCACTCCAGAGATCTTGGCGCTTGCTCTGTTATTCATTATTGCTAATCATTAGTGCCAATTTATACCACCTAATGACATCATAACAAGGATTAGTCTGTAGCCAAAGCTGCCAGAAAAAAAAAAAAAAACACTCTGTCAACTCCAATGAGTTGCAATCATCCCCCCTCAAATGAATGAAATCTGGCTGGATAATTTTGCGGTAAGATTTGATATCGCAACTTTATTTAAAAAAAGATATAAATGCCTTAATAAGGATGTATTAAGACCTCGTATTTGAACATCACTATGCAATCTTGGAACTTACCTATCATATCTTGTTTCTTTCTGCTAAGGAAAACAAGTGTAAGGCTTAATTCATATTCAATCATTTTCCCTGATAGGATACACAGTTGTACATATGATTTTTAACTCTTGTATTGGATTGGCTGAAATACTACTCTCAAATGGTCTTATTAGCATGCGAAAAATACTACTTCTCTTGCCAGGCTCACTTCATTATCTAAGCATAAATGTTGTTATCTGGATCCAGAATTTTAATTATAAAGTTATATTTTTGAGATCAATCGATTTGACTTACTAATGACTAAAACATTACGCTAAATCACAAACAAACATGACTAATGTTTGATATGTTAAAAGGTCGAAGGTGGAATACAAACATAATAACGGATGTTTAGCTAGCACAGATATTGTGAAACACAACACTCAAAAAGGGAGACACAGGAGTTGTCATCCCTGGGGAAAGAATGGTACAAGGTTGTTTTCTACTATGAATCATTGTGGTAGGACATGCCAACTTAACAGCAACATGACTTCCAAATTGGCATCAACATCCGGCGTAACCTGAGTGCTAGTATTTATCAAAGACTTAGTGGTAATGGTACGAGGGTGCTCTTACACACTTCAGACAAAGTACTTAACTAGGATATACCTGGTCACAAATATTTAATCTTAAATGACCGTTATTGGAAATTACACTGTTTTGCAGCGAGATTAATCCACTAACCTAGACATATTTTGATTCAGATATGTTTCCTTAATTATCATGATATTGCTAAGATATTTTGAGCAAAGGTAAGAGGTGATGTTGTAATGTCCACTGAACACAGACGCCGAGAGTAATGCACATAGCAGTTTCCCAAATTAACGTTTGAAAATCCAATGGCCCAAATCGAGCAATCGTGTCCTACCCCCTGGATCTTATTAGAATGCTTCAAATGATAAGGCACCTCACCACAATATGCACTGTGTCAAATTACATTCACAACGGCATGATCTTGTTATCACACTGCCATAGAAATTTGATGTCATTCCTCATCAACAAACATTATGTAGACTGCTGAAAAAATTTCCCTGCAATGCTCATTTCTAGTCCTTATCAACTTAGTTCCAATTCCTAGTCATAAGTACACATATGCATCGCATCTTATGTACCTCGGTGACAAGGCAATTAATTATCTGGGTCCCACCTGCTGAGCTACTTCCTTGGCACAAGAGCTATTAATATCACTGTCAAGAGGGATGATGTAGATAGTAGTAGTAAAACCAAAGTTTTAAAAATCTGGTCCCCGCTAACGATGTGGGCCGGAACACCTCACTTTACAGCAATACTATACTGCTGTTTGGGATGGTTTTAACCCATGCTGTTTTCCCACTGTAAAAGTTATATGTATGCTGATGATACGCTTTTTACTATGCATCAAACTCTCTTGATGACATTTGAATGTATAAATAAGGATCTTGATTCTCTTCACACCTGGTTAAAATCCAATAAACTTAGTTTCAATTTATAAATCGAATTATGATCATAGGTTTCTAAAACAAAGATTAGTAATCGGTAAATTCAATTCATTTTTACCTAAAAGCATTCATCTAAAATATGTGGAATTTAACCAAGTAAACAAATGTAAGAGCTTGGGTGTCCATCATAGAATGCAATCTACGTGGAATGAGAATATTGAGCATATACGAAGAAGGCCCTGAAAGGAATTATACAAGGTAAAAGAATTAAAACCGATATTGCCATGTAACTCTTAAAACCGTTTACAATCTATTGTGCTACCCCATCTTGATTATTGTAACCTAGTTTGGGGAATTGCGGTCTCACTATTGCAATTCGTCTCCTCCCAAACAATTCAAACTAGGGCAGCTCGCATTATTTGTGGTGCAACATGGGACATCACCCTTGCTGATGTTCTTAATGGAACTTATAATTGGCTTTCCACTTGCAAAATTGCCAGTTTTTTAACTGCAATATCTTAACATATAAAGCTCTTAATAAACTTGCACCATTCTGTCTAATGAATCGTTTTTTCATTCACATAATAACAACTTAATTTTCGCAAAGTAAATACCATATCCACATTCCTAAACCAAGAACTGATTATAAAAAACGCAGTCTTTCTTACCGTGGTGGGCAAGTGAATGGAACAAATAGATTCTGAATTACAGAGAATCATCTTTCTCTAAACATTTTTAAATCTGAACACTTAAAAATATTGCAACCTAATTGCTCTTATAAGCTCACTTTTTGACAATTTTACCATAACTGTCTGCTTTTTACATATGTACATGTACCTTACCCAATTCACCATGGCCATGTTTACATGTACCTTGGTTTTTACCATGTATGTTTTATATGTTATATTTTGCCTCACGGCCTCATGAAACAACTCGTTGATTGTGTTCCTTTAAATAAAGCTTGAAATTGTTGGATTGATTACTGGAAAAAAACCAGCTTTTGAAACAAATTCATCTGGCCCTTATAAACTGTGTACCCCCAAAAGCTCAGTTGTTCACCTAAAAGTTTTTGTGCCGAGAACTAAGTTTTTTCAAGTGCAAAACTCATTATCATCCAATTCCAATCGAAGATACTTTTGGCAGCGATTCATATTTGTGCATGCATCGATAAACTGAATTTATAGTTTAAAAAAATATGGCAGTATCAAATCGATTCAAAAATTGTTTACGAATTTACTTTTTTCAAATTGATAAGTAAGTCATTTAATGTTCTTATATTTTCTAGCAATTTCAGTGCAGTTATGGATCAAGTGTTGTATGTGGTATGCATATACATTAAGAGAAGGGGTCTTATGTGGGGTAAGAGATGATGAGGTTAAAGGTCATTCAGGGGGTCACATCTTGTGCACATGGTATACACTTTTGATTAAAACGTCTAGCTTTTTTGATGGCTTGAGTTCATAATTGGTATGCAAATACATTGAGACAAGGGCTTATGTGGGGTAACAGTTGTGGTCAAAGGTCATTGAGGGGTCACTTGGGGTCATTTTGTGCATGTGGTATGCAGATTTGATTAAAATGTCTAGCTTTTTAGTGCAGTGATGGATCAAGTTTCTATTTGTTATGCTTATACACTGAGACAAGGAAGCTTATGTGGGGCAATTAATGATGAGGTCAAATGTCATTTAGGGATCACTTAGGGTCATTAAATTGCTCTTTACTTATTCTTTATTCTTATTATTTGGAACCGCCGTCCCTATTAAATTACACATCCTTTTGCCACATCCAACTCCAATTGCCACCAAACTCAGGTCATAGACCAACCATACACATTTGCATATCATGGAAGGGTTAGAGGTCACATAGTAAGGTCAGAGGTCACATAGTAAGGTCAGGTCATTAGAGGTCAACTTGTGCCGAGAGTGAAGGAAAAGTGGATCACGAAAGCTGGTAACACTAGTGGTTTGAGAACTGCTTGTTTTAAATTTTATCGTTTATTGAGACAGGGATATCATGCATGGATATAATGCACGGTGCATATGTTAATGAGACTGTGATGTGCTTAGATGTTATGTGTGATGTTTGGAGTGATTCATTTGGGGCGGGCATGTGCCTTTTTCCATAGAAAACATTACTGCAATTATTTCATAATACAGATTTTTTTTAAATTGTGCGTTAATAAATTTTTGAATACCTGTTGTTCTTGAATAATTGCCCCTGCTCTAATAAACGCCCCCCCCCCCTTACGATTTTGGATAAAACAATTCAGAAAATGAGTTAAGCTACCTAATGAATTATGGCCAGGACTGTCATAAACCGTATCATAATCGCTGTTGTCATCAATGCTTTCTACAAAGTACAAAGTGATGTTCGTGGATTTCATGTGTATAACGACATCTGGACCCCCAGTAATCTTTTATAAACTGCGTAAGCCTGTAAGGTGGTTTTTGTGGGGATTTTTTACTTTCCATTTTTGACTGTAATAAAAGCCCCCTCTTTTGAAAAATGCACCGCCCCCGGGGCATTTATTAGGAACAGTACGGTAGATTAATTTTCTTGTGGTAAAAATCTAATGCACTTGTGTTAGTTTGACCAACTCAAAATGGCACACATCCTTGCAGGACTTGTGCCATTATTCATTGTCAAATTGAAAGAGCATACATTGACTTTTGCCAATATACTGAAAGCAAAAAAAAATAAAAATCAGCCAATTAACCTCTAATTCAAAGAAACAAAACAAAGAAATCAATGGTTGCAAATTGGTTTAAATCTAATCATTTAACTTTGAACATTAAGAAAACAAAGTGCATGATGTTTGGCACTAGCCAAGCTTTAAAGGTGCAACGAGAGATTTTGAGGAACCCAAATATTGTTTCATAACTGTAATTTCATATAGATTAGACACTCAGTAGCTTTCTTACGTTGTATTTGGCTACAGAAAAGGCTTAAAAGAGCGATTAAAAGGTGATTTTAATTTGCTTATATTTCAATAGAAAACATAGGCTGAATTTCGTATTTGCTCCTATACGAAATTAGAAATTTCACAATTTTGAACCAAAGAAACATTTCTCAGCTTAATCTTTTCAGATAGGGATATTTTTGATGGAAAACTTTACATCAGGGCAAAAATCAGTACTTTCGATTTTTTTGGGGACACCTGATATGTGAAATCTCTCGTTGCACCTTTAAATAAATTTAAGAATATTTTCCTTTCTCATGATAATAATAACATTGATATTGTTGATAAAGTCAAATATTTAGGGATTATATTGGATCCACAACTGTCATGGAGTGAACATGTAAACCATATATCATCTAATATATCAAAGCGTATTGGTGTAATTCATAGAATTAAAAATTATCTTCCTTATAGTACAGTCAACTTACTTGCTAAAGCAATGGTCTTTCCTCATTTTGACTATTACAATCCTGTATGGTCCAATTTCACTGTTAACCACCATAACACACTTCAAATTCTGCAAAATAAACTTGCTTGCATGCTTCTCCATGCAAACATCAGGACTCCAATAGACAAAATGATGGAAGACCTTAACTGGGCCAAACTTGATGAAAGATGGAAACAGCATTTACTTGTATTAACTTTTAAGTGTCTTAAAAAATTGCTCCTGATTATATGTCTTGTTTTTTCACTGTTACCCACTGAACTCATACCAAAAGTACCATAAGCCAATCTAGTAACACCCTGATTGTACCATCATGGAATATTATTTCTGGCAAGCGTACATTATAGAGCTGCCACGTTCTGGAACAGACTTCCAGTTGAGATTCGTTCCAACTTTTTGGACATGAGTTTGCTTAAATTTAAAAGTGCTATTTAACAAATGTGTTCATATAGTTTTGTGCTTCATTGATTATCTCTATTTGTTTCAAATTATTTTCTGTTGTAAATATGTTTCTTCAATCTGGACCTCTTGGGAGACCAGTACTGTATGTATTGAAAGAGTATTCCAGAATAAAGATAGAATAAATAAATAAACATGATTTGTTGCCTTTTTGATTGATACAGCTGTTGTTTTTTGTTGAATCTGTGATTAGTTTCACAGAATTTGTCTGCCACCTAATGAAGTTTCATTTTGCACAAGGAAATGAAATCAAGATATATATGCTGTAAAAACATGAGCTAAAAATATAAGAACATAATGAACATGCAGCTGCCATATAAATGTCATTTCCTTTGTTAAGTGCAGTCAACATACTTAAAGGGATTAACAGCGATATTGCAAGAGAATCAAAAAAAAATTTGAAATGCATTTTTAACTTATAAATCAGGGAAAAGTGTGCACAATTCCATACAACTGCTTTAATGTAGAAACAAACCACCAAATAGTGAAAAAAATAAAGTATTTGAGGAAATTTGACATACCGTCTCCCGCAAATAGACATACAGCGACGGCGTCTCAAAATCTACACTAAACAGCTGATTGTGGTTTACACCAGTACAGAATAAACAAAGATCAATAATATTTGTGTTTGAGGTCAAACTGTATTGATCATGGTGCACATTATCAAGCTGAAAATCTGTGATATTCACCAGGAAAGGCTTTTTTGATCTCAAGTTGGAATTTTGATACGCACGTATAGAAATTACAGAATCAGATAAAAAGTACTGCCTTGTCTTTAATACAAGGATTTCAAGCCACTCACTTGCAGGTTATGTTCGCATATCCATGCCAGTAACAAAAATGAATTTTGATGATTTTTTTATGTTTCGGATTAGCAAATCGCTGCTAATCCCTTTAAATAATGGATAGGGGCTGTATGCATTTAGCCATCAACATCTGTGTTGTTATTCCTGTGCATATAAATACAAAACTATTTTGTAATTAAAACAAATACTAAGACATAGGTACAATGTTGCAATTCTATAGATGTAATCCAAATCCTATAGGCAGACCTCAAATCTTAGGTGAACTCTGCTTTAGGCCATGGGATCAAAAGGGAAAAGATGCTCGGATAAGGACAAAGGTGGCGCACCCCTGGGAAGTACATAATTTTTCAGAAACAAATTTTGTAAAATTATAAAAATCGGTTCTACATGTGTGCTCATGTGTAATGTGTAGTATGTGGATATTTTCTTGAAAATGAATTTAAATGCCATCTCAGTTGTTTTTCACTGAAAGTAGGTGACCAACGGATGTACACCATGATTCATTGACACCATCAAGTAATAGCGCTATTGATAAATGTGTCAATCTGAGATACTTCCAAATCTAATGGTCCCATTAAAGAAAAGGAAAGTTTGTCAAAGCAATCATATAAATAGAGACTTAAAAACTTGAAATATAAGTAGACTTCCTATTATTGAAATATTCCTGGTAGCCATTGTTTGACTAACTTTCCATTTTGCTATTTCAGGTTTCAAGTTTGACTGTAGGCTTTATGTAGCAGTCACAAGTTATGATCCCCTCAGGGCTTATATCTATGAAGAAGGCCTTGCAAGGTAAGTGTCTTTGTATGGTGTTTTATACAAATTAGGTGCAGTTAATAGGACCAAAAATACAAAAAGGGAAAGATAAGATTGATTCGCATTACCAAAAATAGACAAAACTGAGCCAGCCCATTGGATTCTGGCTAAAGACAAAAAAATACTGTGCAATAGTTGATATATTCAATTTTAACTTTGTCAATTGATTCAGTATGGAAAGGGATATAAGCAAGTTCTTGTCAGTTAATGTAATATGATCAAGGTGAATGAGTGATTTGTCACCAATATTGATTCTGAGATCTAGCCAATTACAGCATTCTAATTTCCTTTGTATTTCATTGTTCTGAGCAACACAAAAATGACCATATTCTTAGAAAAATCAAATTCTGATGGGATTTTCAGCAAAAGTGAAGCTCAAAAATAAAACATGAAGTGTAAGTGATCACGTCATGCATGACAATGGCACCAATTTGAGTTGTGCAATATTTGTTACCAAAACACAACATTCAGCCAAGGTACCCCTCTAATAGTGTTATATTATCATGAAATTTCTTCAATTTACTCGCAAATGATAGTCTAGGCCATTGGAAGAATAGAGATATATTTTACACATAAAAATAATGTACCCAAAAGCAGTGAGGGATATTAATAAGAGGCTAAAGACATCCAGGTAATTTGTAGGCTAACTTTTAAGTTTGCCGTAACTTTAATCAACAATGTGTCTATTACATGAATATCATAGACTCGTACTCATTGTTATTAAAACCACAAAGGTCACAGATCGGTCAAACAAGATGCATGCCCTGAGAATCAACTCTGCCGCATGTTTTCTTGTGTTACACACCATTTCTGCGTCGTCTGCTGAATGAATGTTGCCGGCGATATTAATTATAAAAATGTTCTGTTTACCCATAAGCACACTGATTTGGGCTTAATAATTTCAGGTGAGGGCTAATGTAATGAAAAGCTTTATAACCATGCAAAAATATCAATTTGGAACAAATATAGAGGGCGCAGTATTTTTGAAATGTGCCAGTGTCTCTTTAAATGACTATTTCCAAGTTAGAGTATTTACTGCAGATATGCAGATATATGTAAATAGCAATGTGCGTGCCACTTGTAGCTTGTGGCAGGGTTTCAGGTGGCACACAAGGGTCCTAACACAGACCTCTAGACGTACTTTAATTGCTATGCTGCCATTGGATAGTGACGCTTCAGATCGATATTATTTTACAAAGTGGTGCTATACACCATTTACTTGCGGTGCCAGGGTAAAATCATAAGAGGAGCAAAAAATTACATGATTAACTCCTATTGGTAAAAAACCTAATTTATTGCTTAAAACCCCTGTTTTTCCTGAATTTTAAAACTCAGGGAGGGGTGGCCACCCCCTGGTTCCACCCCTGTGTGAATCCCTGATCTACTGTGTAACAACCTATGTCTGTCAGTGTGTTTATCATGCAAGATCATAATGTATTTTGGCATTATTGTGACATTGTGCCACATCAACTCAGAGATGCTATGTGTTTACTTTTTTTTCAGATTTGCAACAGTGCAATATAACCCTACTAACAGATCCATTAAGAACCAGTGTATGCATCTCACTAATTATAGCATTAACAAGAGGAGTCAAGACTTTGTCAAGTAAGTTTAGAAATATGATTTCCATTCACAGTGAAATTTGAACAAGCAGACATAAATACACCGCTCCCTTCTCATGTCCACAGGTGTGCATTGCAGCTGAAGCATTAATATTTATACCATAGTGACATCCTGGATGAATGGGATGCAAAGTTAAAGTTACAGAGTGAAATATATTATCAGCAACTAAGTCACTTTCATTAGCAAAATTTGACGTTTAGGGCCATTTTGTAAAGGAATAGCAATTTAGTGCATGTCGTGTAGCCCTTGCATGTATGTTGCTATATACGAGAAGTTGCTATTAAGTAATTTATTGGTTAGCACTTGATTAAGAAAGTTTTGATTGATTGTATGAAACAGGTGCAATGACCCATCAGTGGAAGATTATGGTAATAAATGGAGTCTGGGTGCAATGCTGAGATATATAAGGAAACAAGGAAGAGACATAAAAGGTACGTTGTGGTGTACCCTCTCATTGTTACAGGGTTCAATATGTTGAAATTCAGAATTCTGCTGTGGCAAAATTTTGACCAATCAAAGTAGGACGGTCTTGTCTTAAGGGGCGATACACTAAATATTTTCTTATGTAAATCCTTTGCTCTTCAAATACACCGATCTCTGTTACTTGCAGTCAGATTGGGTTTCAGTATCAAATAGTGGCTGTTTTTGTGTTCTTTTGATTTATCACAGCTGTTTGACCCCCATGCAAATCATCTCTTTTATTTTTAGATCAATTTTAAGCAGTGGTGACACATCTTTGACAACTGATATATGTAGGGGCATGCAAGAGCTATTACCTCTGCAAAAATCAGAGAAATCCATTGTGGGAATCTTGCCTTATAGGCCTACAAAGGTCATGATTTTATGTTATAGCGCCCTCTATATTACCATTTCCCAAAGAGAGACGTGTTAAACTAGATTTTTAAGAAAAATCATATTTGCCCGCAATGAAATTGTGTAAAATTTACACAGGATAAATTCAGTGGTAAAAATAATCCAAATTAGTTGTCATAAGTGTGTCACCGTTGATATTTTTGATTTATTCTGGTTTTCTCATAATAAATGAGACTTTCAAACAGCTGTGTTTTTTCCAACATATGAATCCAGTTTGATTTTTTTTTTGCTACATCCCCTGCCATCAAAACCTTGACACCTCCTCTCTGAAAGGCATTTATACCTTTGTCAAAATAGCTTTTACAAGGTAAGCGTACTGTAAGTGTGATGTAAATACAATCTTACAATTGACTGCTTAGGCCAGCCATAGGTATTAACAAGCACCGCCTCTGGGTGGGATTATTCGGTCTTTTAAATAAATAAATCCCGCAGTCCCACCTTTTATGCTAATTAACTACAGCCACAGCTGCATTGCTACAAACACGGTCGTAAAGTGTGTGAATAAATCAGCTTTTTTCAGATGCCTTATATTAAAATCATCCTTTTATGATCACAAAAGTGTAGATTAATGGAAAATGTCATGCATTTTTTTGAGACATCTTAAAATAAATCATCCTTTATATGATCCAACAAATGAGGAGAATTATGGAAAAGTCAGGCATATGTTTTTACTTATTTTACACACATATTTCCACACAGTTTTATGTGGTTTTTTTTTTATATACTATAGGGTTGTCCGTTCATTGCACACTTCGAGCCCGTCACTTACACATATGCGCTAATGAAAGTAGTGGCGATCACGGAAAAAATACACTTTTAAAATCGCTATTATTGATGGATATTATCAAATGGTTCCAAAAACGTCATATATAACTCAGAAAGGATTGAAATCTAATATATGGATATCGAAAAAAAATGACCAAAGTCCAAATTAAAAAACTTTTGGATGGTTTGAAGGCGGCACTCACCAGCGTAGTACCACCGACGAAAACCACTACAGCGATCTGCATGGTCCCCCGTTTTTTGTCCTCCACTCGCATTTTTCTTCGGGCCAAATCGCACCGGATAAAACCTAGAAGGTCACTTTTTGTGGTTATCATTATTTAGTAAACATTCCCCAAAGCATTATGAGCGAAATTTCAGCTTTCTAGCATTACGGGAGAAAGTATTTGTAAATTTTATTAAAAATTCATGATTTCTATTTATGGCTTCCATAACCCAGAACAAAGGCGTGTGATCTTACCGTTAGAAAGATCTGTTTTGTAAGCTAATTTTTTTTTCCATTGATTCATTATTGAGGTCAGAGGTCGATATCGGTTGCGATTTAACATTTTGTCCCGCCCATTATTTTCCATCTATCCCACGTTTCAATAGGAAGCTGCACTCGACCAATCGACGCTAGGAGTTGCAGATGCCCATGAGAGTGACAAGTGGGTGAGCCCCGGGAACTATGCAGCGAATACATAGTTATCCCCGTTTGTTCATGCAATACGGAAACAATACCTATGGTTGGGTGCCGTTTCACATGAGGGCCGCAGGCCGATGTGATACGGCACCCAAACATAGGTATTGCGATGCAGGAACAAACAGGGGGGTAACGATTTTATTCATTCAGTAGACATGGAAATACAAAGACCTAAACTTCCTAGGTCCATATTGAATTTCAGAAAAAATATCAATAGTTTACTTCCTCTTTTCAGTGGATTGTCAAGTGCTACAAATAATTGCTCCACTCCGAATCCATGATAATAAAATATCCTACTTAAGGGTCACGGATGCAGTGCATGTAAATTCAGTGTCCACAGTATTAAAGTTCCGTAAAATTCAATTAAGACGCAGACAAGTTCCAAAAGTATGGTTGGAATTGAGTAGACTTTTTCTCTCAATTTCCATCGCGTGATGCAAAACAATCGACCCGAAAGTCGTCTGCTGTTGACAGTAAATTCGTTGGATTGCCGCCATTGTGCGAGTAGTGAAATTCCGTGGAAGTTCCACTATCTCCGGAGAATCAGTACCCAGGGGAAGGTATTTATTGTTGATTGCTCTTACACAGACACTTCAATGCACGCTGGTACTAGACGTTGCATACCAATGGAGGAAGTTCAAGAGTTAGCTTGGTATACGCACTGAGTAATACGATGAGATAAGCTCTGAGTAATACGAGATAGATTACTCAAAAGCAATTTCAAGTGAGAGTAATACGAAAATATCTCAAAGGGCACTATCATCCAATGAAATTGCAGTATTCATGTCTACTGAATGATAAAGTGATACGTCATGCCGCGTGTATGCATGATGGGGATGCGGCGGGTTTCGTTTTGTTTCCAAAACAGCTCTCGGAAAGATCTCATATTATCACATTGTATGATCGCGGAGGCATAATATGTAATATTAATTGTTTAAAGTGTCTTGACATGAAAATAGAGGTGAAATTCATGATCAAAATTGATTAATTGCTTTTTAATTATTTTATTATTCTGAAATAAAAAATCATGGGAAGCCTGGTATTTTCTCTATCCACGCACGTACTACAAGGTCATGCCATGTATGCCGTGTCGGGCTAGTGGAAGGCGGTAGACTACGGTCCCGTTGCTGACGTGTTTGTTATTTAATTTCTTTTCCATAAGGGGGTTGCAATGTTTTTGCGCAGTTTAAAATAAATATTTTTAGCGCTAGAGTAAATTCAACATGTTCTTTCAATCTGATATTTCTTAGATATATAGTGATATTCTAACCCCTTCCTTTGAAAAATTACATTGTACTTTGTCCATATATTCCTGGCCTAAGCTTGTTGAGCAAGACTAGTAAAAATCTTAAATTGCTGTTTCAGGCGTCGGCTGTCTGGATAATGAGATTGTTAATTTTTTTTTTTTCATTTACCACATATGCCCATGCACACACTATACTGTTGCACACCCATTCATTACGACCACATCCTTGCACACCAGCACCACACGCAAATAATCACTATTTCACCTTTCCTGCTGTACAAACACATGCACCCATGCCAGGGAACCATTGCACACACATACAAGCCACAATAGAACTTATGCATGCACACACACACCAACCCACACACCCACACATACACACACCTCACACAAACCCTCACACACACACACACACACACACACACACACACACCTCACACACTTAAAAGAACGACCTTACCTTTACTTTTGCAATGGTGCCTTAGCTAAGATCTCATCAAGTCCTGTACAGGTGTGATAGTGATGACATCGTTCTGTCCATATTTTTAAAGTACCACCGTTTACAATTGTTAACATAATGTGAAACAATAACCAAACAAAAAAGTTGATTTCCTTTGAAACTCTTTATATATATCCAGTGTACAAACTCCTTGCCTACTCCTTGTTTTTGCATTCCTCACAGCTTTCCAAGAGCTGGGGACAAATTAATGCCCATAAATAACATCGGGACATCACCAAGGTGATATTTGCAGTTGTGCAATACAGGGAAGGAACCTATGTATTTATTGATAAATTACAGGCTTCATTAGGCCTGTTAGTTTTGGTTATTATTCATAATGCTATGGTTTATTATACAGAAATAGGAATTTCTTGCATTAAGCAAAAACAATGCGCAATGTTCCTATCATAATTGAGGGGTTCGTACATGTAGTTAGTTATCATGGGAAGTTATTATGTAATGTCCCCATATAAAAATGGAATAAACCATATCTTATGGAGTGGGAAAACATGTAGTTACTTTGTCAATTTAGACAGTAGAATTACTTTTGTCAGATTTTCTATGTTTTGAAGGACTTGTGGAGCAAAAACCCTCAATATAAACCACTTATAATCCATAAGTTTTGCTAATTTTTTTACCTATATGGTAAAATAATATGCGCAAATAACCTCTAAGCTTGAAGACGTTCGGCATTTTTTTTTTTCAGGAAATATTAAGCACGTAATAATGATCCTAATATACCAAATTTCAGTTTCACTGCTTTTGATAGAAATTAAATTAATGGGCAATTCAAAAAGCCATATAAATGGTATTTCTTATAACCACCAATAGGGTTTGTACAGGTGAATCCACCTGGGACCATATCCTCAATGCATTGTGGGTCGTAATCCAAAAAATAGGCATACTTGGCAAAATTCCAAAGCATGTTACTCTCAAACGATTGTCCACTCTTCATAAAACTTGGTATTTGATCAGAACAAGTAGAAACTACACATACAAATATTCATCATACCCAGATCTGAAGTGAATTTTGAGTAGCTAATGAGCAAATATGGCCTTTTTTAACATTTTAACAAAAGACGAAAAATGCGATTTTTAGCCACCTTAAAATGCCATCATAATCCACAACCGCTTACCCAATCGAAATAGTTGGTGTAAATTTGTTTCTTTGACAAGATCTTTCATTTAAAAAAATAAAAGCTGGAAAAAAAAAAAAAAAAAAAAAAAACAACTCAACAAATCAACGGACACCCTAATAATATATACAACAAAAAATTACACACAAAAATAGGGAATTAAAAATATAAATAAAAAATATAAATATAAAAATATAAATTCAGTAGCCTTTAATCAAGGCATTGTGCTTAT
Source organism: Ophioderma brevispina (assembly GCA_023653785.1). Taxonomy (NCBI): domain Eukaryota; kingdom Metazoa; phylum Echinodermata; class Ophiuroidea; order Amphilepidida; family Ophiodermatidae; genus Ophioderma; species Ophioderma brevispina. Next base: position 105,035 of record JAMKCH010001035.1, on the reverse strand, counting down.
TTTTTAGTTCCTACAGTCCCCTGTATACGATTGGGTATAGCGCCCTCTCATGGGAGTCTCTGCACATCACCTTTCATATTTATTTGTGTTGTTGTTATGTTTTCTTATTTTCGGCGATAAAATCTCGGTAACTTGTCCTGGAATGATTGGGCAATACATAGTAATGCGTCGCACGGAAATGCAGTGCGGTCAAACAAATATGATACTATCATCTGGGGGCATTGTTTTATGTTACTGCTGGACATCGGTCATGTGCGTTAAAGAAAGGGTTCAGGTTCAAATGACAGATGTTGGCATGAGCAATCATAGTCGGTACAATCTCCCATATGATGACCAATAATACTTGGACACATTATGCTTGCACAGAATTATCCATTTGCACTCCACACCGGAACTGGTGCGAGGCAATTTTGAAGACTATAAATTCAGTAGCATGCGATTCAGAGCACTTTCCATTCTCTTTAAACAGCTGGAATCTCATAGGCCTTGTCTTCATTTCCCCACCTTAGTTCAAATTTCAGCTATTCTTTTATAATATTACACACTCACCTTCATATGTCTCTATTCTTTGGATACAGTCCACACCTTTTGTAAGTACTTGCATCAGTACATACTTTTTTGCTGCATTGAATATTTTATTAATCTTTCCCCGGAGAAGACCAGCACACGTAAGTGTTGAAAAAAAAAATGTGCGATGTTAGGAAGAAATGTGTTTCCTTTTGTTTGCACCACACCATTCCAATGGTAAACAATCATATGTAGTAATTTTTCAACAATAATTAACATCATTGCCACATAATGCATCATTCCAATTAACTTTGGACAGTGGCTTCATTGATATGGTATCTTCTATCTTTGTCCTATGTCTTTTTAAAAGAATCGGTCTTTATTTTCTAATTCTTAATATTAGATATCCAAATTGTTGGTAAATGATCAGTGATATTTGTAACTAATATAGCAGTATTAATTTAGTGTTGTTCAAGAAGCTCTTATGTTCCTTTATACACTGAAAATTTGTAACATATTGTATACCTCAAAGTGCAAGGTAACGGTACAAAAGCACCAAGGCAGAGCCATGCAGGGTAAATAATGTTCCCAATCGAAGCTAGCCCGATATCACTGAAATGTGCCAGAATATATCACTATAATACAATTGACATACTATTTTTGTTCTTAATAGAGTACCATTCAGTGCTATAATGTTTTGAGGTAACTGGAAGCCTATTTTGTACTCGATTGCACCCAATTACGAATAGCTCTCAAGCGAAGTGGAGGCAAGCGTCTCCTTCTTTCTGTATTTAATACAATCTGTTGATCTCAATCAAGTGACACACAATAACTCGTACTCATTAGGCAACAATGTTGCTCATACGTGTCAGTCATGAATAGAGTATCCTTGATGGGCACATATATTAGAATAACTCATTTAACACCCATATGTGGAAAAGCAATCACAAGAAAAAAATGTTGAAATACATAAAGCCCAGAACTACAATTTAGACAAGGCGGTCTGACCCTTCAGGTGGCCTGCCCAAGCTAGATTACAGATGGCTTTGGTTAGGACCTGGATACTAAAAATAGCTATCTATGATTTCAACCATTAAAGACACTATCAGTGATTCACCCGAAAGAGTCAAAATATTGAAATTTGCAGAAATGGTTTAAAAGTACGTAGAACCCCCATAAGTTACTTTATTTACATAAAAGGATGCAAACTGCAGTGTTCAAAAATATAACTCTCCATTCAGTTACGTGTTGTAGTAAGTGTCCGAACGGACAGTAATAACTAATATATCAGATTTTGTCCTTATTAGGTTGCTTCTGGCCCTATCATTTGTAGAATGTTGGGTACCTGTACTTGTTACAGATATGCAAAAATCTGATTTATGATGATTTTTTTTATTTTCTGATTTTGCAAATCACTGATAGTGCCTTTAACTATGGCTATCCATTCGGTCAAAAATTAGTGTTGCTTTTGAAGTTAACTGTTCTCTAGGGAAATAATTTAGATATCGTTGAACAAGGCTAGTATAAATAAGCTCCCAGAGTTTGTCATTACATAATCTATTAATATAGCAGATGTTTCAATATGTAGCAGATGTTCTTATAAAAGCAACACTAATTTTTACCATATTATTTTGATATGTAGCAGATGTTAAATGAATGAAAAATGAATAAATTGTGTTATTTATTTAGATATTCACCTATCTTGGGTTCCTCATATTGTAATGCCCCTTTCAAGTCTATTTCAGTTCCAGAGACCCCACCTTTCATGTAAGAAGTTGTTCTTGCTTAGATTTTACAATAACTCAAAACTTGGATTTTCGTAATTGATTCTAATACTAGGTAATAAATACCAGGTGTCTTTGCCTGTGTAGTACTGCACTAACTTCATTTTATTGATGCAACCTATGAGGGCTCACTTTGTGAATTGTAACCATCGCAGCTGGTGCCAGACACCAGTAGGTCTTTGAAATTGATTGAGGGAAGATCTATGTACTTGCAGCAAACTAAGTATTAAGAGTCATAATTGGTTTGTATCTGCTTCCAATCATTAAGAGACTGTTTACAATAAGATGGATTTTGACCTTTGAGAGAAGCATATATATAGTACATTTTTGTTAATAATGTACGTAGAATACAGCTGGCAACACATGTTACAAATGATATCAGATGTAATTTGAATAAACTGATAAGTGAATTGCATCTTTTACTGAACACTAAAGGACATTATATGTTCATAAGTGATATGTCCCAGGACATTGTAAATAATTATCATGTCCCTCTTTTAACCAGGGCCATTCCTGGGGGGTGTCACCCCCATTTACTGAGTTCTGTTGGCAAAATGTTGACTTGTCAGCAAAATTGGTTTAAGTAAATTAGATGCAAGTTGAATATTTTAATGATGAGGATATTACTTACATGCATTATAACTTAATTTGCAATATAGCTGATATATACTGATACAATATAACTCTATTGTTCAGCAATATAACAACTTTGTAATGATATCCCCCACCCCGCTCCTTAAATTTTGGATCTAAAAAATTAGTGTTGCCTGCAAAACTGTCCATTTGCTAACATAATTTCAAACATTTCTGGCTTGCTAAATTTGCCGGGTACTTACTTGGCAACCGCAGTGAGCTGGAAAATGTTTGAAATTGTGTCAGTAAATGGACAGTTCTGTCAGCAACACCCCATTGGAAATGGTCTGGGAATGCCCCTGCTTTTACCCTTGAACACTAAAGGACATTGTAATCTAATATTAAGTGTGCATTTATTTTTTAATTTTGGTAAGAGAGTGTCTCTCTATGGCCCTGTCGGCAACAGTGTAGAGTGACATGATTGGCCAACCCCAACTGCCATGCACGCACAAGGTCAAGCATACTCATGCATACTAAAGTGCATGACTGCTTTCAACCTCTGTGTGTGTGAGCCTTGTGCCAGAATTAAAGAATACCATTATAGGCAAAACAATTATTTATTACATTGTCAATTAAAAAAAATCAGGAGGTTTGGATGGTCTTTTTTTAAATTGACGAAACAGCAATTCGCCACATGGCAGTAGCAATCCATAGATGACCATCTTCAAACGCATGCATGATCTATTGTTCCTAAATGATACTTACTATAGTGTGTGTTTTTAACAATGTAGGCCTTCTACAGAGGATAGAAGATGTGATCATCAAGACTTTATTGTGTGCTGAGATGCCAGTGGCCACTGCTTGTAAGATGTTCATGCCTCACAGGGGAAACTGCTTTGGTAAGTTGGAACAGATGGAAAGGTCATTGCAAAATAACTTCGGTAAAATATAATTAAAACTGCAGTCAATAAGAAATCGCAATTGACAGTCATTATTGTTATGGCAGAATTTGATGCATTCCAAAAAATACTATGTCTATTTTTTATAGGGAAAGGTCATTGGCAGTCAATGTTAAAGTGACAGGAGGTTTATTTTGAGGATACAAATTTCTATCAAATTGCACTCGATTGGTTGTAGACCACCTACCGAGGGCGTTTTGAAGGTTTATTGGACAAACAGTACAAAAAAACCGGCACACTTTGTTTTGATTTCCTGCTTCGTAATCATCCCTATAGAAAACCAGGCTTTGATTGTTGTTGGCATGACAGAAAATACCTAAACATATCTTCTGACATTAAAAGATGGCCTCTTCGGCTCTTACTTCAGGTGTGATTAAAGCTCATACCAAATGGAAGTTTAAGTATGTTACTAGATGATTGAGAATTATATTCCAGAATTAAAATGATATTGGTTTCCGTTTCAAATCTACTCCTGAAGTAAAAAAAGAGTTGAAAAATCCCAGGCCCTTTTCACCAGCCAGTGAGTCTGCTCTGAGGTAAAATTGGCGATTTGGGCGCATTGTGTGTGACGTCATAGGAGGTACACCGGACGACAGCCGACAAGGATGGCCACGCTTGCAAGCGCTGTATGCAGAAGCACAGAGGTTCGCGCGGGTACATTTTCCATTTTCCCATATTTGTCATTCAATATGGTTAGCACATTTTTTGAGGAAGATTTCAGATTGTTTGAGTTGAAATGGCTGCGAAAGCTGTGAATCTGTGTGGATTCACTGATGAGAGCGATTGAAGGAGCAGTTACTGGGGAAGTGGAGGCGGTGATGATGAGTTTCCCTTGGCCGGCGATAACATCCATCCGACGCAACAACACCTTCTTATTGTACGGGGTAGAGCCCCGTACATGTTGAGCACTGAATTCAGGAAGCTCAAAATATGGAGGTTGACGATGCCCCCAAGAACCGGCAGCTATAAACTAAGAGCGACGCTTAGGAAATACTAATGGTGTAAATTTTCAATATTTTCTATATATTAAAATAATAAAGAAGTCCACCGGTATGTTAATTTTAGGAGGCGTTTGGATTGGGATACTTAGTTTATTCACACGTACCCAAAGCAAACAAATCTCCCCGGGATGGAAAGGGAGAATCGGACGCCATGGCATCCGGTCATGTCAAAAGAAACGGGTATGTTATCTGACACAACACTGAGATAGTCATTAATTCCATTTATTTATAAGATCATGCTACTGATTCTAGAATTCGTCTATGGACGTGTTTATTATTGCTTGCACGAGAGCGCGATGATTGAGGAATAACACCTGCATAATGGGCGTGTGAATACCAAGCACGCGGCCAAAATATGCGCTGCTAAGAGGGATAGGGGGGATCGGGAATACTGACTTCAAAAGGTTTCAGTTAGTAGGTCGAAATGATAACAAAGATTATTCCATATTGTTCTAGTCAGGTTTTCTGTTAGAATGTACGATTTCATTCAATGTTCACTCAAGATGATTGATCCTCAATATTGCCAACGTTAACTAACGTTTATAGCAATACAAAACAATATTGGTGTACTTACAGTGTGAAAGAAATCGCGTTTGCATCATGTATTTTTGCATTGTACTAAACTTTAACTTCTAGGCAAAATTGACCTACTGATTTGACAAAAAAAAATATACATATATATACAGGAATGTTTTTTGACAAAATACGTTCTGATTTGCTATTAAACTTGATCATAATTTCTATATAGAAAGGGCAATCGCTCTATATTCATGCATATTGACTATCGCTCTGTGGGGATTTCCTTCGGCTGGTGTCACTCTAATGATGTCATTTTCCATGCTGCCAGCATATGGACCAAAAGAAAACGATTTTTCTGCTAATTAGGGATGCGTTGGGCGCATTGCAGTTTTGACCTCATAACTCCTCCAAATGTTGACCGAAACAGCTGAAATTTTGTATATACGATCAGTGTATAGGTGTACCATTTGTTTTGACCTTTTAATTACATTGGGTAAGCATCCAAATATGCAAAAAACCCCGGATTAAAAAAAAAAATTGGGGGTGCTTCTTTCTGGAAATTATGTCCTCATGTCTCCGTAATTCCAATACTTCATTTGAATCTGATATACCATTTTAATGTTGAATTGTAAATACACGTATTCAAAACCGGTAGGTTACTGTGCAAACAATTTCTGGTAACCATTAAAAAAAATCATTTTTATGTTTATTTTATATCATTATGTGAAAGTTCAGGGAAAAATAGTTTGTAAATGAAAGCAATAAAAGGTTTGATGCGGTAAGTGGTGGTGTGAAAGCTGAGAATCAGGTTGTGCCTATATTTAATTCAGACCCAGAGGGTGTTTTGAATCAATCCCATAATGCATTGCAATCTGCCCATACTGTACTGTACTAAACACATGTCAGTACTTAAGGATAAAAAGTATCCTATAATTTTAAGCACCACAAGACATTTCATGATCATGCTAAAAATTCCCTAAGTACTAATGCTTTGTGTGCCTAAAATGAGTGTAGAAGTCAAGGTTTTTATGTGTTAAGAATAGGATTTTTGTGGGATCACATGACCTTATTGAGGTGTAATTTCCCAAAACTGTTGCATTGTGGGATTGACTCAATACACCCTCAGATTCAGACCATAAGAGGCATAACTAGACACTTTACAGTTGGGAGAATTTGTTGACAACAAGATGACTTGGAAGAAAAGGGTAATTCAGGGAGATTTTAATTTTCCAGTCAAGACAATAACACATCTTTAGAAATTTAATTTGCCAACAAGTTTTAGAACTTAAGAAGAACAACAACAACAAAAGAATTTGAGGAATGCCATTTCCCCCTTCAGCTTTTCCATCCGGTTATGGTACTTGCCAAAACCCCTTTACACATTTGGGCTGATTCATGATATCACATTGGAACAGCTACCATGACTTTTTTTTTCAGAGCATTTCCTTCCAAAGAGTTTTGTTGTTTTGACATTCACAGCTGTGATATTTAATTCTCATTGGTGTGTGTTTTATTGTGTGTTTTATTGTGTGTTCACAGTTTTAATAGAATATTTCATATATGATAGGTCTATCATATTAACATCTGGATTGTTTTTATTGATTTTTTTCTCCATTTCTTCCTAAGAACTTGTTATGGTTTTGGATATCTCATCGAATGAGAAAAACTGATGAAACCACTGGATTCTGGAGGTGAATCTGTCGCCTTCTCTTGCATGGTATGTATCATGTGGCAGTATATGACAGAGAGTCAGTCATATTTAGAGAGAGGTACCTTACCTCATCCGGGCGAAGTGTGTTTGTGTTAGTGTATGCGTGCGTTGTGTGTACTGTGTGTGTGGACCGTGAGCAAAGGTATCCAGCTAATGGGATATTTGGACTGTTCCACGTAACAGAAACAGGCCATAGTCAATTGGGAACCTAAGTTAGCATAATACAGGACTTGATAAAATAATCCTTTGAACACAGACACTAGTCCACTTGAGGTTTCCTCTTGAGATGGCCAAGAAACGAACAATTCATTTTCTCAACATGTACTCTAATCGTTGAGTATTTATCTTTTTCTGGAGATACCCAACACACACAAGTATTGAAAAAAACAATATGTGCGCTTGGCCGGACTCGAACCGGCAACCTCCGTAATACTACCACGGCGCTCTTACCAATTAAGTTAACTGGTGCATTATGGAAAGGACTTCATAGCTGCTCTTTTTCAGATCTAACACCTATAGATGATATCTGTCGCTCCTCTACCAACCTTGGCTTGGGTTGGCAAAAAAATATTTTGCAGATGCAATGAGAAAAATACAGGGTTTCTAATGATACCAAATTTCAAGTTTGATGTGGAAGAGGCTAAGAATCGCATAGTACCCCTTTAAAGCTTGTATTAGCTTACACATTTTTTGTCCGTATGTGCATAAACGTTATTATGAGAGAGGAAATATGATTGGACAAAAATCATGCATTGATATTTGTCATTTTATGGTGCGTTTACATTTACGATGATACTGCTCAACATTCCATCAGGAACAAAGCGAACAGGATATGGTGTGTGCAAAAAGGATGTTAATCTAACTGGTTGTCTTTTATTCTGAAGTGATCAGCCACTGCAGACTTGAAGCTACTAGGATTTGATATGGAAGTAATTGATCCAGGTAGATCATTCCAGTCTCTGACTGTTCTTGGGATGATAGAGTATTTATGACTCTATTCTGGTGTGGTGCTCAATGTGAAGTTATAGCGTTTGATCACTGAGTACGCCGTTGAGCAGGCTGAAGGTAGTTTTGCGCTGGTATGGCGAGATGTCCCCCTATGGCCTTATGAAGTATGGCAAGTCTGCTGACTTTTCTCTGTATTGACAGTGAGTCCCATTGGAGATTTTTAATTAGTTCAGTAACACTGCAATTCCAGTTATGTTAATGAGCGTACACAGAGTGCTTAGAACGTTTACATGCGACGTTGGATTAATTCATTTTATGGGCGGGTATGTGCATCTTTTCGTTAGAAACATTACTGCATTGGACATCATGACATATTCAGATTTTTTGTAAAAATGTTTGCTGTAATGATATTTATGAATTAGGTTAATGTCTGTATATTTTTAGTTTCTCGTGCATTGGCAAAAATTAATGCACTTGCATCAGTTTGACCAGACTCATAATGGCACTCGCCCCTGCGATGCGGGGCTTGTGCCAAACTGAGTGCGTGCATTGATTTTTGGCCAATGCACTCGAAGCAAAAATATTCAGCCATTAACCTCTAATCATTAAGCAATCATAAATTGCGCATAACATCTGCCAGCGGCATAATTAAAACAACAGCACATAAGATGAGACTACCTATTTGTCACCACCAACAATTTCGATTCGTAATTTGGTAATTAGTACTTTTGCCGCATGATTCCCTACCTCTAAAGTTAAATTTCTAGTAATTACAAGTTTCAGTGAATCCATCCAGCATTTTTACTTCTTTGTATAACTGTTTGTTGGGACATTTGGTAAAAACTTGACGGGGACAGTAACTTGAGTCTAGGAAGTTGAGACTTCGTCTAGGCAAGGATGTATCATCATGTCTAGGCATATCGGACTTTTATGTTTGTTTTCTTTTGGACTTGAATAAATAAGGTATTGACAATTTCAAATTCAGGTGCAGTATGAAGTATGATAGTGAGTTCAATCAATCAATCAATCAATCAAATTTATTTTCCATCAAGATAATAACAAACAAAATATGACACACAAAAGATGGAGGAGGTACAACAGGAAGCAAAATGCCTGTAAAATGATGCACCCCCTAGTAAAAAGATACAATATAAAAAATATACAAACCAAACACACTCAAAAAAATAATTACTAACTTACAAACAATAACTCACATCACACAAAACACACCTCACTCAAAACTCATATCACACAAAACACACCTCACTCAAAACTCATATCACACAAAACACTCACAATCGCACACCATACATCGTCATAAGCATGCGGGCATTAATCTGAACATGCTGAAGTCGCATGGCTGCCAGAGAAAAATGAAATTTGAGCAGAGCAAACGAAAGAATGTCATGTACTGTTTATGACCGTGTACTCTGTAGCGTAGGCTAGATGTTGTGTACACTTGACTGGAAGTTACCTTCATGGGGACGAACAAAAAAATGGTGGAGCCAACACACATTTCAGTCAATAATATGGTTTTATGCGTAAAAGATTATGGGGGCTGGCTTCATCCCTGCTGTTAGTCTCAATGTAGACCAACAATTTCTATAGAAAAAAATACAAAATCTTTGTTGTTTCAGGATAATAGATATTTGTTACATTGTGCATTGTAATGTTTTCATTTTACACTCAATCAAATGAGAGATGATTTTTAATCAGTTGTTACAGCATCATTGATTTGAAATGAATGAATACATCATTAAAGCTGAACTGGGAGAAGCAACTGGCTTAAATTTAAAGCTTATTGAGTAATGGGGGACACATTTGTAACAACACATTCAAATGCAATACATGTGTCAGGTCAGGTTTCCTTTGAGGGCCTGCTACTGGTATCCTAGTAATCAGTACTACCTGTCCCAGGGCCGGGTTGTCGGCGGCTAAACCGTCACCCCATTGGGTTTCTAACGGAAGAAGATCTACCTTCAATGGCGGCCATCAGCACATTGACATCTTGAAGGGCATCCGGTCAACTATCTTTTGCTCCTATAAATCCTCACACAGTAGTATTGCTGCTGCTACTGCTACTACTACTACTACTACTATTACTACAACATGCGTGTAGCCAGGGGTGCAGAGGGAGCGCACACACCCCCATGGGGGTCTAAAAAATTAAAAAGAGGAGGCTCTGAAGTATCAATATGTGTATCTGTGTGCAAAAGGCTGACAGTTTTGCTTTTAATAACCTTAGAATTAAATTTGTCTATAATTTGTTTTATTTCAGTGATGCACCAATTGACATGAAGATCAAGTCCAATATGATAGGTGATCTCTTCAGTCTTATAGGTAAGTTATGAATGCTGCTCAACAGTATTATGTGACTGTAACATAATGAATGCAGGGTACAAGACCTGTATTTACATGTGTGGGATTAGAAATGTAGGTTTGTGTAGTGTGTTTAGCAAACATCTAGAAAGTAATGTATGGATCTTTTTGAAAATTTCTAAGAAAAAATAAAGTAATGTTGTATTATTATTATTGTTGCTACTTTTTCATTTTACTTGCGTACTGTGAGGGCACAATGACAACAATTTGGATACGTTTGGACACAGATTGTAGAAGCATCGAGCGGTTTTATAAATTGCATATCACAGCTGCTATTGTGGCGTTTGTTTTGGCTGTTAAGATTATTCAGTTTCAGCATTGGGTTTTCAAGTCAACAGGCAAGGGAACTTGGGAACAGAATCAGGCAACTGATTGTGTGCTCCATTTCTATCCATCAGTAGGCTTGGAGATCACGATTGGCTGGAGTGTAGTTAAGTCTTTGGGCGTGACATGTTGGCTCAAAATGTGATTTAAAATGTTAAAAATGGCTTGTATCTAACAGTCGCATTATGTTTTGTTCAGGTCTGTTACTGGGTTTAATGGAATAAAGTGCAATGCTATGATGCTGTTTATTTTGTAAACGATCAACATGAATGCGACGTGACGTGGCATGACTGTTAGACACAAGCCTTAAAAATGCTCTTTAAATCCAGCTGACCGTGTTTCCACATTCACAGCTAACGTCTGTCCTACAATGTCAAATTACCAGGGGGTAGGACACGATCTGCTCGATTTGGCCATTGGGGATTTCCAAAGGGTAATTTGGGGAACTACTACTACGTGTATTTACTATGGCAGTCTCTGTCTCAGTCACAGAACCAAATCTCCTCTTAAACCTTAGTTCAGTACATCTTAGTAATATCGTGATAATTTTGGAATAAATTATTCAAAATCCGTCGGGGTTAGTGGATTAACCCCGCTGCAAAATAGTGTAATTTCCAATATCGGTCATTTAGATTTAAATATTCGTGACCAAGCTTAGACCTTAGTCAAGTCTGAGTGTAACCGTCCGATGCGCGTAATAGCGCCCTCTTAGCATTAAGTCTTTAAAAGGACTAGCACTCGAGTCGCACCGGATGTTGATGCCGATTTGAATTCAAGTGTGTTGCTGTTAGAATGGCATGTCCTACCCCTGCAAATTACATGCACAAATAGTCACATAATTAGGTCACTGACCACTGACCATGGCTCATATTTTCATACCAAGTGCAAGGTACAATGTAGATCTTAGCAATGATGTCATTTTGCCCAGCTACACATAATAGCAGCAAAATAGATTCTAGATAAGTAATTTCTGTTTCCTGGAAATTTGGAGTAGATATGATATTATTCACATAACTGTTGTTTATTTGCAGGTTTCACAGCTCAAGACCCAATGATGCGTAAGGTACAGAGCAAACGTAATCAAGAATTGGCAGCTACCAATGTACTAAGACAGCAGGTTTGCAGTGTTTCACTTAATCTAATTTAGCACATCTCTCTCACACCTCCTATCTATCTCTTTTAATATTTTTTTCTCTTTTTGAATAAGTCTCACCTTTGTTATTTTATTCACTTTTTATTCACCCTGTGTATGCATGACAAACTTTGACCTGCAATGATGGCATAAGATTTGGGTTAAACAAAAATTTAAAAACTTCCCATAAAGGTGCTGTTTTTTTAAGATTGAGTGTTGACAACTATTGACTTTAGCAATTTCAATTTTTGTGTTCAGGAGGCACTGACCAGACCTAAATTCTGTGTGTGTGTGCATGCGTGTGTGTGTGTGTGTGTGTGCATGCGTGAGTGTGCATGTGTGCGTGAGTATCTAAACATGAAAATAGAAACTTGTGAAACAAGCCTGCTATTCGGTAACTGGCCTAACCCTTATCTGAAATCCTACCCTAACCCTAAACTTTAAAGGGACAAGCAGTGATTTGCTGATCCAAAACATCAAAAAATCATCAAACAAAAATTTTAAAACTTCCCATAAAGGTGCTGTTTTTTTAAGATTGAGTGTTGACAACTATTGACTTTAGCAATTTCAATTTTTGTGTTCAGGAGGCACTGACCAGACCTAAATTCTGTGTGTGTGTGTGCATGCGTGTGTGTGCGTGAGTGTGCATGTGTGCGTGAGTATCTAAACATGAAAATAGGAACTTGTGAAACAAGCCTGCTATTCGGTACTTATTCGGTAACTGGCCTAACCCTTATCTGAAATCCTACCCTAACCCTAAACTTTAAAGGGACAAGCAGTGATTTGCTGATCCAAAACATCCAAAAAATCATCAGAATTCGTATTTGGGTATTTTTGTTACTGGCATAGATGTGCGCACATAACCTGCAAGTCTGAAATCTGTATATTAAAGACATGGCAGTACCTTTTATCTGATTCTGTAATTTCTATATGTGCGTAGCAAAATTCCGACTTGAGATCAAAAATGCCTCCCCATGAATATCCCAGATTTATAAGCGTAATATTGTGCACCATGACCTGTACAGTTTGACCTAAAACACAAACATTATTGATCTTTGCTTATTCTGTTTGGTGTAAACCACAATCAGCTGTTTAGTGTAGATTTTGAGTCGTCATCGCTGTATGTCTATTTGGGAAAGACGGTATGACAATTTCCTCAATTATTTCATTTTTTCACTATTTGGTGTTCTTGATCCTACATTAAAGTAGTTATATGGAATTGTACATAGTTATATTTGATTTATGAGCTAAAAAATAAATTTCCATATTTTTTATTCTCTGGCATTATTGCTGCTTATCCATTTAATCCCAATCTGTAACTTTAACCCTATTGGTTATCCTAAGTTACAGGTCCATAGGTTAAAGGTCAATGGATATAGAGGCTTTTTTAAATTCTTGGGTAACTTTTCCCACTCTAACACCCCAGTGGGGAATAAGAGAGTGAACCATATTTTTGAGGCAGGGGGCATGGGAAAGCAAAAAAAAAAAATCAAAATATCCCCATTCCCCCTGTCTTTAATATTAATCAGTCCCTAATTAAATGTTCACAGGACTGCAGAGAGGACTAACAGAACTTACAGATGTAATATTGGATTCTCACAACATTTCTGATACGATTCATATATATATTTTTCAGATACATTACTTTTTGAGGAAATTTTAGTGAAACCCTTAGTGACATTGTTTTGGCATTCATGTCATATATCATTGTCTTTGTTTTATTTCTCATCTGCATGTTGCACTGTTTCGTCATCTCTGGTCTTTGCACACCACTTGTCCTGTTCCCCATCCTCATAACTGCATGATCATGTCCGTCTTCAGAAGGAACGCGTTGGATCTGCTGGACTCAGGGTGAGTCTGTCCCTCTTCACCATGTTAGAATGGTAGAGTGAAAGGTATAGGAAAGGTATACAAAGTTTGCCAGGATATAGCTGGGAGCTGACTGACGCCACTTAGCAGTGAAAACAAAGGGGAAGCCCATAATCCCCGAATCGCAGTGAAATCAAACTGCGCAAATTGTGTCTTTAGGTTCACTGCACATCCTGTGACACTATGCGTACAGCTCACATCGAGTTACGCGTGTTGTTGCTATGCAGATTTTGTCTGAACTCCCGGATGTCTGCTCCCGGCTATAGTATACTCCTGGTTCCAGTAAAATATGGTACTAAGACTTTGGAATTACATAAAAAGAAAAGTTAAGAAAAGTCCTGGATCTTTATCCTATCATGAGTCTTATCTGGGATGCAACTTTAAAAATTTGGGTAACGTGTTCAATTCTACTCATATTTGATAAGATTTATAATAAAGCATTTCAGTGAAGGTTTACTTGATGTTAAATGGTGAAGAAAATTTTTATTTTCTGTGTTTCCTTACCTAATTGTTGCTATACTTCGTCCGGCCTGAACTAAGGAATGATGTCATAGCTTTCACGCAGCTATTGTGCAGCCGTATCTTGCGCGCCGACTTTGTATGCTCGCGATTACAGCTGCGACTTACTGCAATTCGTACGTTTAAGACTGCGTGAAAGCTATGATGTAACTCCTTAGTTCAGGCCGGATGAAGTATATTTGCAATACAGTGCACTGTCAGTGGCTACACTTGCCAATCCCATATTTGACCTTAAAGGTCGACATCATCGTTGAATTAAAACATAAGTAGTGAGATATTTTGTGCAGTGTACCGTATTGTGAATTGCATGAAACCCATGGTTACTCCAAGGTTGTCGTTTTCATAAGGTGATCACAAAAGCAGACAACACTTTTGGTTTGAAGACCATCTTGTCCTATCTATTGGTGCCCAAGATCTTAACCCTATTGCATCAGGATAATATAGATAAAAATTACAAACAGCCCTAATCACATGGTTTAATGTTGTTGTCATCAAGTTCATCAATGAAATCATTGCTCAAAGGCATGCTGCAAAATTGTCCGTGTTAAAAAATGACATCCAAACGCTTCATTCACTGTCAGAGATAGCTTTGTCGATCATGTCACTTGATCAAATTATAATATTGATTTAATTAGGAAAAATCATATTTTCATCATTATCATAAACATGGTCAAACTTTCTTTTTGCTAAATGTTTTGTATATTTTAAGACAAATATCAGGGGACAGTATTGAAACTTGCCATACTGAAGATAATATAGAAATTTTAAATGGCAGCTTTTTGGACATTGTCACTGCTGACTTCCTGTTCTTGCACAAGTCTATTTATCTGCACACTTTGTTGATACAAGCTTAATAAATTTCTTATTAACATGTTTGGGTTCATTATACAGCTACAATGTGACTTACTAGACATGTAATAAGTAAATGTCTGTTCACTTGTTGCTCAAAAGCCCAAGAGTTTGTTTCACAGCCTACTTTAAAAATATGTTTCAAGCATCAGTAGGTCACATCAATTGGACTATCACTATGGAAATAAGAACTCAGTTGACTGCTTTTAAAGAAAAACTTAGTGAAAACTCATCAATTAACAAGTACTATACTGTGTCCAGATATTTATTTTCTCTCCATTGCGTGTCTAAGTCACGACCGTACGCAAGCCAATTCACGCCTCAGCATAGCAACAAGTTGAACAACAACAGCTAATTTTAGATCAACCAATCACGGTCGCGTGTAACAATCCAAACAGGCGCGTATGTGAGTGCGTATACTGCAGCACACGCGTTAGCAACGGCAAAACCCCGCGAAAAGGAGAAAATAAATTCCTGGACAGAGTATATACGTAAGCATCATTTCTACGTTCTCCATGCACTTTGAGGATTGTGCAAAGGCACTTTGTAAATAATTATGTTAATAGTAGTCTTTGTCAAAGACGCCTCGCATTTTTATCCACCAACCGCGAGCGCGCCGAAGGCGCGTGTCGAACGCCGGAGGCGTGAGGCCGAGCCACCGATTTCTAATAACACTAGATAGCGAACGCCAGCTCAAAAGCCGTAACCATCTTTTCCCGCAGTGCGTACTTATTTCCATAGCGTGGTGTACCAATTTATTCATATATTCCCTGATTTACATAGCGTGGTGTACCAATTTATTCATATATTCAGCATTTGCATAGAACGATGTACCGTTTCCAGGCCAACAGGTTACGGCGCATGCGAATACGCGGGCGCGTTTCGAATGGATGACCGTAATGAATATTTATAATTTTCAAAACACGGTTACGGTGGCCGCCTATTCTTCAACACGGGCGTACGCTATCTAGTGTTATAAATAGAAATCTGTGGGCCGAGCGGAGCGAGGCGTCTTTGCGCAAATTGGTATTTCCCTGTGCAAGCATAATGTGTCAATCAAAGTATGTCGTCATCGTAAGCACCGCCCAATTTCATCGATGACAACATCTTCAGATACTTTTTTTTTTTTTTTTTTTTTAAGTAACAAAGAAAAGGAAATATTTGCGAAAAGGCTTTGATTACGACTCAGCTTTGAGCGGTCCAGAGAGGGGCGGACTCACACAAATTGAATAAATAATCAAAGCCTTGATAAAAGGCTATGTTAATAGTGATAGTAGTAGTAGTACTTATTTCATCTCTCTCTTGTTTTACCTCTGTGTTCATGTGACAAAGCCTATATAAATGGTCTACTAAACTTGTACATGCATGCTATGATGTTTCTCGACTGATCTCCAGGGTGGTCACTTGAAATCTGGCACTCAATAACCTTAAAGGCTGACTCAGAGATTTCAAAATATATATTTTTGTGTGCAGTAATTAAAAATAGTCATCTAGAACTAAAGATAGTCACATAGAATGTTTAATTCTAAAGTTAGAGATGAATCAGATTTTCCGTTTTCATGCAGTAAACATTTAAGCACAGTATAACAGTGCCATAGGATACTGTGTATAACAAAAATTCCGGATCCGGAATGTGATTTTCTATATGAAGGACTTCGATTTGAGCTTAGTTATTTCACACAGTGATTAGTATATGAATAAGCATAATGTATATGCAAAAAACATGATTTGTTTGAAAAATGAGTGCGCCCTCATCGGGAAATCTCTGAGTCGGCCTTTAACCTGTAACCTGTATGGGAGTGGTCAGATTGAAAGGGTCCTCTGCGTTGTCCAGGCTGCCCCCACCAACTCTGTGTTTGTCTGGTAAGATGTTAGGGTTAATTACAGTAGGTATGAGGGTCATGCATCATGACTACATACACTCACTGGGGAAAAGTTTAGTCCCAAAACTTTTATGTGGATCACTTTAAATAGACAAATTAGTAAAGTAGTAAAGTCCTTCCCGCGCCTCATGGCGCATAGGGCGGTGCCTATCTCAGTTTCCATAACCCTAGGCATGCGTCTGTCAAATACAATGAAAGCTACAGTAGGGGGTGGGGGTTAGTCTTCTGGTAGTTCCGCGTGTTTACATCCCTACTCCATTCTTTAAATGCCGAGCATCTGACAAGAAGGCAGTAGGTACCATTTTTGAAGTCTTTGGTATGACCTGGCCGGGATTCGAACCCGCGACCTTCCGACTGTGAGGCGAACGCTGTAACCACTATGCCAACACATCGGTAAATTGACAAATTAACCGCAACTAAAAATATTATAATATTAGGGTAACACCTGTCAGATTGAAGGAAAAATGGAATAGGTTAACTATCCTAAACCAGGTTTGTGTATCAGCAAGCTGGGCATCATGGAAGAATATGTCCAAACATTGAATGGTAGCCACTGACTCTACTGTGAATACATAAGAAAATATTCTGCAAATAGCTGTGACACATGTATCTATATTAAATTCCTCTATTACTTTTATCATCATTGCAGCGACAGCGCCCTCAATCGGCAGGAAATGCAAGCGTGAAAAGTGCAGGATCTCGACCTGGCTCTGGCAAGAAGCCAAAGGAACCAGGTGGTCTCACTGCAGAAGAAAGGAGGATTCTGGTTGAGAGCAAAGACGAATATCAAAGAAGAGGTGGATGGATGAGAATCTTCCCGTCAGCTATGTCAATGGACAGATATGGGTGAGGCTAATTAACCAGTACTGAACCTCTTAATGGGCTAGTTTTTATATAATATCAATGTGTATACTTTGTCTGGCCAGAAATAAGGAATGATGTCATAGCTTTCAGTGTTGAACGTGCGCATCGCAGTAAGTGGCATCTTCAATAATGATCATGCAAATTTGGCTTGTGTGATGATATCAATCCTTCTGCCCAGACGTAGTTTGGCTGTAACTAAGTAATGTGTACATCTTTGTTCAGAAGATGAATTTGTGATAAATTTATTTCTTTGTCTCTCAGGGTGATCATAATGACTCTTGATTTGATTGTAGTCTGGGTAGCTGATGTCTGTAAGCAAAATTGCAACATAAACTTGGGGACAAATTTGTACCCTTTTTACTTGGCTCATTGGATTTATAAGGGTGTATGTGGACCTAGATGAATGAATTCCCCCATGTTAATGGCCTGTGTGATGCCTATGTATTGAGGAACTCCATGGCTACTCACAGGTACTTCACAGGTACCGTACTCTTATGAAGAATCTAGTAGCCATGATTGTAAGGCAAATTGGCAAAGTGGAATACCCTGACTAATTATGAAACAATTATCATATTTTGCACTTAAAGGTCCATGGCCCATCGCTAATTAGCCCCTCGTCCCCAGAAGCCCCAGATTTTCCTGAAAGTTGTCAACATTTTGGTATCAGAAGAAGCTGCTATTTTTCTCATTTACCAAGTGAAATCTTAGAGCCAAAGGATGTTTGGTTTGGGAGTTATGAGCGAAAATGTTCTTCAGTTTGGGCCGACCAATATTTATTTACACAGACTCTATGGGGCTTACAAAATAACGGTTTTAGCTCTCGCATCGAAACGGATTTAATATCGGCGCAAAACTTTTGCAGATTGGGGTTTTGGGAGTGAAGGACAATCTATTAAATGAAAACTACTTCATATCCTTAATCGGGCCATCCCCCTTTAACTGTTATTTTTCTTACCTTTTGATTTGCAGCTCTTTCCTTGAGAGCAGAACAACCAATAATCAGATGCTGCATTCCAGATTGTATCTTGTATCAGATAGGTAAGTATTACATCCTGGGGTGGATTTTACAAAGATTTCAACCCTCCGTACGACCCATCGCAAGCAAACACACCGTTAGTAAGTTACTATCAGAAATCCCTATTACTTGCGATGCATTTGACTAAGATGGGTTTACGATGTGTCATAAGTCTTTGTAAAATCCACCCCTGAAGTGGCATGTTTCACAGGGTTTTTGGTTTCTCTCTCTCTCTCTCTCTTACCAAAATGCCACTTAGATTTGAAATCTATTTCTCTGAAGAAATTAAACTTTTATCTGTGTTGCACTAATTCTCTCTCTGGACTCATCAAGTTTCTTCAGGTCAGTGTTTTGCCACAGTCAGTGGAAGAACATAGTGGGTTTAGGGAGAAATTAATCTTATAGAGTTAGCTGTTGGATCTAAATTGTCCTGGAAATTATACACAGTCAGATTCTTACTCTGGCTACTTTATTGTACTCTTTGCTTTTCCCCCAGGGAACTTCCTTAATCCATTATCAATGCATGGTCTGGATGTACACTAGTTTTGTTTTTTTAGTAGTACCCATCATAAAGTGTGCTCAAAAGTTGCCAGCTGACAAGCACACACAGAGGCCACCAGTAGTGGAGTTCCTCTGCAGCTACTCAGGATTACTTTTGCCAGGTATCCTCCACCAGCTGCTCTTTTGTGTGAGAACATGCAAGTGACCAAAATGTTAAATAAGAGAATTACTAAAATTGAAGTTGAAGTTCATTTGTTTGAGAGTTCCTTCGAAGGTACTCCGCTATGGATAAACAGTGGTTAAGGTATTGTGTTGTGTACCTGGGTGGAAGAATAGGCCTGCGATGTGGCTACTCATAGGTACTTAATGGTACTCCAATGAAGAATCTGGCTGTGTATTTAAGTTATCAACAATTGAAACTTTTGGGGATATCATCACTTCATTGTGGTTATCTATCATCATAGCACATTCTATTCTCTGTTCAACCTCTTCACAATGGGCTGTTCCATTTGAAATTGACACCTACCTGTGTGGATGATTTTGTAGTCTTTCACAAAAGCTTTCAATGGAGTGTGGATTTCAGCTGGATTAGCCCATTGGGTAACCTCATACAAAATCCACACCCGAAGAGAAGACCCTGGAATAAACAACCTATGGAATTGGCAGTGATTCAGCAAATTGGTGACACTCTTGGACACTGCCATTGGAAAGCATTTTATTTTTCAAAACAAAAATTTGAACAGTTAGAGTATACACCTTTCAGCTTCTTTGAGATCTAAACGTAACACTCATTGAAAGTCAGTTACCGATTAAATTAACTGCATCCTGCGCACAGAATGATTGAAAGTTACGAGCTTTAGACTCTGTTATGCCATGTCCATACATCATCGGACTTAGCAGCAGAGGTTGCTGTCTGCCCACTGCATGATGGGGTCATTGTTATGTCCCTGTGCTGTCGAAGCTCTGCAATACTCTCAACCGCAGAAGCTCTAAACGGAGTGTGATGAACGAACATGGAAATTGTTTACTGTAATCGG
Source organism: Ophioderma brevispina (assembly GCA_023653785.1). Classification (NCBI taxonomy): domain Eukaryota; kingdom Metazoa; phylum Echinodermata; class Ophiuroidea; order Amphilepidida; family Ophiodermatidae; genus Ophioderma; species Ophioderma brevispina. The sequence goes on along the minus strand of JAMKCH010001035.1, from coordinate 84,661 downwards.
CAGACTGTCAGAGGCCTGAGAAGACTCAGTTCAAGCCTTCCACAGTGGAGTAAAGATTGCAATTGAAATTGCTAGAGTAAAACTTGCTTTTGAAAAGGGCATTTCACAAGGGTGTGGATTTCATATGAAATAACTCAATGCACATTAACTCAGTACAAATTCTCTACTACTAACATTATATAATAGTGACTGGAAATTAGTTTAATTATAAATAGATATCCACTATTTGTAGAAATAGTTCTTCTTTTTCTTCCATGGTCACTCACAAAATCTGAAGGGGGAGTTGCATTCACCTGGATTCTGAAAAGTGACATGGCTTGAAATAGTTTCAGTTGAAAAATGTGTTTTCATGATGGCCAGAGTCCACCCAGGAGATACCTAGTGGCATAACTAGGGGTGGATGAAGTGGGCGACTTGCCCACTCTCAAAATTTTGAAGGCAATGGAAATAAAAGGGGGCAATTGTTGAGGCCAGGAAGAAATCTTCAAGTCCTTGGCCACCTTTGGCTTGAGGTCTAGTTATGCCCCTGAAGATACCACTTGTGGAGTGAAACTATGGTGACTCGCACAGTGAATTTAGCGCTTGTAAATGGCAATGAGATAACACATTTTCTAGACTGGAAGACCTCACATGGGTTATATCATTATTTCTAACTTTCTGTTGTATAACGTAGAGTGTATGTTCTCTTGTGATATGCACATCCATCTCTTACACAGTCTGTGTGATACCACTTCCAGCACCACTACATCTTTTGTTTCCAGACAAACTTATGCAAAGTCTTTCATGTAAGTTGTGTGTCAACTTCTAAAAATCTTATAATCTTGGTCGTATTAATCCCTTGGATTGTTTTTTGTGTCAAACTATGCATACATTCCAATGCTGTGTATGCTACACCCTTATGCAGTTCCCTTATACATTGTCATGACACTGCTTAACCGAAGCCTGAGGATATTTTCAAGGGGAAATGCTTTACGATCAGCTAAAAGTCACAGAATTCCAAAGTCCATAATCCATGACATCGCTACAATGCATTTTCACAAATTGAAGACTTTTGTGAAATTTCAAATATATATTGTTTGTGAAATGAAGTCCATCGATTTGGATTGAACTTGACCACAGTGGGACTTCCATTGCTCATTTTTGAAACTATTAAAGAAAGACCAAGAAAGTGTAGAAATTATTTATAAATTACTTTTAATGTTGAAGCTAGTTAATTTGAAACATTTTATGTGTTGTATACACTGTGAAAACATTGCAAGGAACAGAAGCTCTAGTATAAAACTTATCAAGTAAGTGTAATCTGTCAATCTTAACATCTTAGGATTGTTTTATTGACACATCTCAGGATTTCTGTCCTAAGACTTTCAGTGTATGTAAGAGTTTGTTACTATGTCAACTTCTGAATATTAATAGATTCTTAAAGAGAGAGTAAAACAAAAGGCAATGATACTTTTTTTCCAGTTTTCTTGAATACTGAGTCACTGTTTCAGTGAACAATATTTTTAAAATTTCGCTTATTTTTACCATTGTCCCAAGATAACATTACTGACAATGAAAATTGAAGCATTTCACATGAGAACTTTGCACGAAATTTAGAGAAATTTGAGCAAACATCTGACAGGATACTTGAATAAGCTGTGAACCCTTAAACCTCCTGATCACTATTGGCCAATTGGATTGGTTATTGATAGGGTTATATGGTGTACTTAGCCAATCAGAGACAAGGTAAGTAAAGCTTAAAGGTGCATAAATATTCTGATTGGTTACTTAGAGGTTATATCATGCCATATCAGAGATATTGTAAAAAGGTGGTAGACCTCATGGGATTTTAAGTCCTTAAGACAGTATTAACAGTTGAATTGTATACTCTTGTACACACAGGAAGGTGAGTCATTCCTATCTGCATGACCTAGCAGAGAGAGAACTCCAAGAACATATGGCTCAGTGGCTACGCAAGCTAACCACCAAAGACAACTCAGAGGAGAGGAGAATACTCAGGACCAAGATCAGACAAAAACATCCAACAGTCAAGAGGATGCTAGGTAAGACTTGCTTTCTGGTGTATCATCTTTGTTTTACATGCACCTTAATGTTTCCTTACTTTTATATTTTGGTTGTTTTTTAACATTAAGAGCTCTTGTTAAGATAACAATGCTGACAAACATGGACCCAGGGACCTAGCAAGAAGTACCTAGATAGAGCATTAGGTCATACAGTGCAGTCACAGAGCAGTCAGGCATTTCTCTGTTCAAGACCTACTGTAGCAAGGCTTATCTGTCCCATTGTCTAAATGAGCCATGGAAGAGTATAAATTCATATTTTAAAGGTTGCATTCAGGGATTTTTTCTTAAAGTTATGAAATTCAAGGCTTAAAGCAATAACAGCACATTATTTGAAGAGTGCCCCCAAATTTTCAAAATTTGAGATTTTTGCACAGTTGTGTTGGTAATTGTCTAGTAAACTATACCTGCAAGTGGCAATGCTCAAAAATGCGTATTTGTCATAAAAGAAGCGATTTTGTAATTAGAATCAGTATCCCTGATTGTAATTTAATGGTAGAGCTGGAAACGCCAAATTTATGTCCGTACATGATGAAAAAGTGTCGCCTCAAGAAAATGATCTCTAACTTGACTTGCATGAACCGACAGAACAACTAGTGGATGAGCTTAGACACGTACATAGTGCAATTTCCCAGCTATTTCATATTGGAAGGATATTTCTAGCAGCCGTTGAATTATTATCGGAGATCTCAGATATTAATTATTCTAGTTACAAAATTCTTACTTTTGCGACACATAGAGAGTTTTGAGCTCTACCATTCACAGGTATTGTTCAATAGTCAATTACCAAAGCAACTGTGCAAAAATCTCAAAATATCCAGAAAATTGGGGGCGCTCTTCCAAAAAATGTGCTGTTATTGCTTTAAATGTTAAAGTTGGTCTTAAGTGAAAGTATTATAAGCTACTATCAGAAATCCAGGGAGGCTTCAGAAAAGATCATAGGTGTGAGGACCACATCTTCACACTTAAAAGCATTGCTGCAACGAGACTTGCAGAAAATAAAGCAACTTTTCTGGCCTTCCTGGATTTCCGCAAAGCTTTTGACACGGTTTGGAGAGATGGTATGCTTTCCGTAGCCTGGAATCTTGGTATAAGGGGTAGTATTTGGAAATTGATTGACAGCCTGTATAAAAATGTGCAATGTAATGTTAAATTTGGTGATATTGAAACTGATTATTTTGATGTGGAGGAAGGAGTGAAGCAAGGCTGTGTTTTGTCACCAATTTTATTCTGTGTATATATAAATCAACTTGCCAAAGTTCTTAGAGATTGTGAAGTAGGAGTGCGTATTTGTGATATTCAGATCAGTTGCTTGTTTTGGGCAGATGACGTGGTATTAATTGCAGATAACGAGGATGAGCTCCAGAAAATGTTAAATATTGCCTCCTCGTTCTCCCGTATGTGGAAACTTGACTTCAATTATGATAAGTCTAATGTTCTTGTTGTTGGCAAATGGATTAAAGATAAAACGTGGAAACTAGGCGATAGCCTTATTTCATGTTGCAATAATTACAAGTACTTGGGTGTTAATATTACGAATAACCTTTCTGATCATATGCATGTTAATGAAATATTAAAAAAGGGTAACAGACTCATTGGTTATATAAAATCCATCCTTGACGGGCAAGATGATTTCAATAGGGTCTACTATGGTGATATTCTTTGGCGTAACTTAGCTCTTCCGTGTATTAACTATGCAAGCTCAGTGTGGACTTGTGAGAGTGCGGCAGACGTCAAAAGGCTTGAAAATCTGCAGTTACAAATGGCTAGACACATACTTAAAGCAACCCGCAACACTCCAGGGGTGGCCCTTTACGGCGATTTGGGTTGGCGATCCATTGCATCGCTTCAAGATGATATCAAAGTTAATTTCTCTTTCTCGACTGTCAATGATGATATGATCGTTGCCAGACGTTCTATTTAATACGATGTTAGCCTTAATTGTGATTTGTATCGTATTAGAATTCAAGTGGCTTTTACCGATTAAAACTGCACTCGTTAATTGTGGTATGGATCACCTATTTTAAGTTCAATTTCAAGCTGGTAAAAGCTTTTAACAGTATAGTACTGTCAAACACAACTTTGGCTCAATAATGCGTCATCAAAATCATCTCTTTCAGATTATGTTTTGTACAAAAATTCCTTGCGTTCGAGAAGTACCCCTCTCAGTTGATAAGACCGACTTTTAACAGTCAGTCTTACATTTAGGGACGTCAACACCCTTCCGCTAATGGTAGAGTTTCACATGGAATGCGGTATGAGTGAGATATGCAACGTTTGCAGTAATGGTAAAGAAATTTACGCCATTTCCCTTTTTCACCTGCAAGGCGTAATCCATCAAATCTGAGGAATACCTGAAACTTGAGAGAAGACTATCAGATAGTGTTTAGAGGGTGTCTGGAGCTCATTTATTGCAGGGGACCTAATCCACAAACATGTCTATACTAGGTTGCTTGAATGACGACACAGGACCAGGCGATTCTCATCTTGATATTTTATACATTTTGTAAATCATTTTTAAACGTGCTGGTCTTTCAACGATCCATTTAATCAATAGTTTCCCTTTTTCATGATGTCTATGCTGTAATATTGTATCTATTTTCTGATTGTTACCTTTGTTTGTTGTTCTGTATTTTCATGTAGGGACCCCCGTCGGGTAGACGTGTGCCGCTGTTTCAAAAGTGTATGTCCAAATAAATAATTTTTAATCAAATTTCTTTTAGTTTACCTAAATTGACAATTACCTTTAATAATTTGCAACTCTTTGCACATGATGCTGATGTCGTCATCATGTTCTTGCACATGATACTCACCTGTAGCAAGTCGTATCATGTGCATAGACATATGTGTGCTATTAAATAGGTATTTATCACTCTCGTCAGTTGTGATCATATTGTGATTTTTTAGGTCCAGCCACGAGTGTTTCGGGCCAAAGGCAATAACCATTACCAGACGAACCACTATCACAGGTAAACTCCACAGTCCAAAAGAAAACAACCACCCATCATCAATCACAACAACATCTCAAGAACCTCAGCAAGGGTCAAAACTCCGCCAGGCCAAAAGTCGGGGCAATCATCAACCTTGGCCCATCCCAAGTAATCTTCATTGCCCACACAGCGTCCGCTATCAGGGAGGCCAGATCCATCATCTATGCACCAGACTAAGACTAACACTACAACTACACCTCATGGAAGCTCCATCAGGACAATCATCTTCTACAGCGAGAGAGGACAGTAGTCTGAGATCCAACAGTGGATATGGTGCTAGAGGTACAGAGGGCCACTAACAGAAATCGAGAAGTCATCATGTGCCTGAGATCATGCCATGGCTGAGATCTTTCGTAGGTGTTTTCCGTATTTCAGCACAAAGTAATGTCTTGTCTCAAGCAGCCTTGAGAAGTTAGTGCAGTATTTTAGTGCCTTTTTGCCCCATTTTTGGCATTTTTACACCCAAATGGCTATGCGTAAAGAAAAATAATTAATGCATTTATGTCAATTCCTGCAAAGAGTAGTATGCCCAGACAAAATTGAATCCATTCTTCACGAAGTTTTGTTGTACATCGTACCCCTTAATCATATTATGACTCTTTTGAATTCATCAACCACTCCATAGTCCACTCTTTTTATGAAATATACTACAATCTTGGAAAAAAAGGCATTGGAACACTTGATGCAATATATATAGAAACCGTCCTCATGTTCGCAAATGAGATCACAAATGGTTAAGTGGGGAAGATAATGGTAAAGGGTAAGTCCTCTGCTTTCTAATGGACGATGACCCCATCAACCAATGTTGAGGGACCTGTCGAGGCTGCTGACAACATGACTCCCCCTTGGGGGAGAGGTCAATTCTTTCCCTTAATCCGACAAAGTGTTCCAACACTTTTTTCCAAGATTGTAGGTACATGTGGACAAAATTGCAACAAAAGTTTTTTTAAACTAGGGAGTAAAAGCTCTCCCAAACAACATATCAAAAAGGTTGAAAAGGGAAGCCTGGCAAGATATGCTGTTTGCATTTATCCTAATTGGATAGATGTACTTGGGCTTGTTCTCTGCATATGAAGGCTTTAGCCACTAGTGGCAACCCCAAATGGCAGGTAGCACTCAGGAGATTAAAGCAACAATACCACATCTCAAATGGCAATTTTTTTAATGTTGAGATTTTGGTAACATGAATTTCTTTTTCTGAGGTAAGTTCTGTAGATTTAAACTATTTATTCCATTCTATTGTAACAGTCAATTCAAGTGTAGATGTTGTGAAGAAACACAACAAATATTCCTAAATTAAGGGATTCCTCAAATTTATTGATTGAAATCAATTCAAGTTGGTTAGATTTCACAAATCAGGCAATCACACTGATTTGATTGACAATTTCGCAGGGTGTAACATTTTAGGTGCATCCTTGGTGTAATTCTTGGATCAAAGAAATCAAGCCTTATACTGAATAAAACCTATAAATCCAATTCAATACATGTCCATACAGATTTCTATTGAAAATTTCTTGCTGAAATTACTAAAGGAGTAGTAACCCATTTTTAGTGTAGACATTACTTGTCAACACTTATGAAAACATTCAAATTAATCTTTCCTCTAGGAAGCTCTTAACTGTGTCTCTGACACAATTTCTGCTACATACAATATTCCTTGATATGCATCAAAACACCTCAATTGATTCTTCCGTATTGCAGGAAGCTGCAGGCTAGGGGAGCCTTTGCTACCTATCTACTGCGTGTGCAGCAGAGGTTACTAGAGGAGACCAGCCGATCAGCGGAGAAAGTAGATGAGGTGACACAGAACGATGAACAAATGGTAGGTACACCTTGGTGGCATTACAGTTAGTTCATGAGTAAATCGGCAGGGGTTTGTTGATATTCTATAAAACATTTAATTTCACAGTGAGAAAGTTTAGGAGCTGAAACTTAGCTTTTTGTGGTGATATATATATAGGATTTTTGTGAAATGGTATGTAAATATTATTTGTGTCATTTAATTTTCACATTGTGAAGCTTCTCACAAACTTTTGAAAAATAAATGATTGTGAAATTAGGTTCCTTCACAGTATTTTACATGTATTTTTATGCACAGTGTTTATCATTGTGTACATTCAAGTTTGTGATTGCATCTACTTAGAAAGAAGCTTTACATACTAAAGATTGTAGAAGACCATTATATCCTTATGGAGGCAGTTTTACTATTCTTAAAAGGCATTTGGTACTCAATAATTTGTAGACAAAATAAAATACACATTTGATCCAGTTATTTTTGTGTCGTCTGCAAGAATTGCAGAAGGCACATAGGGATTACTCTGGTTGTATGTGTGCGTGTGTCTGTGGTCAAATGTGAACCCTTAATATATTGTATGTCGTATGAGTTCCGAAAGGGCTACAATGATGTAACTTGGTGGAAAGGGGGGGGATGGGGTGACATGTTGGTGACCTCATGTGACCTTAGTGACCTCATGTGACCTTTGGCCCCATTCACAACCGAGACGGCAGACGACACTTGCAGTCCGGGGACCGCGATGTATTTTCTAATATTTGAAAGCATTCTAAAATATGATATGAGTTTGTACAAGACTGAAAAAAAGACTGATTTGTCAGGTCAGGTTTTCTTTTGAGGGCCTGCTACTGGTATCCTGGTAACCAGTACTACCTGTCCCAAGGCTGGATTGTCAGCGGCTAAAGAGTCAACCCCATCAGAGTTCAAATGAAATCCGATAAGGAGGGTAGCTGGTTACCCTGGTAGAACTAAAAAGAAGATCTACCTACAAGGGCACCGGCTCTGGACTGCTATTGACGACTATCCAGCACATGCGGCCTTGCATGGTGGGCGTGGTTGCCCAAAGGCTAGGCCCACTGCTGAAAACTGTGGATTGGCATCAGGAAGGGCATCCGGTCAATTGCCTTTTACTCCAATAAATCCTCACACAGCAGTATTGCTGTGTGTGAGGTAAATCCGGCCACCCTGTTTAGCGGGGACAAAGAACGGATTTAAAACTTTGGTTTACTATTACAAGAAAAATTACTATAGTGCTAGTTAGCTAAAATTGACTTTAGTGCTAATTTGGCACCATGGCATCGCAATCTTAATCCACCTTCCACCCAATGGCATGCTTTTGGAAAAGATTTTGCAAGCACACTGCCAATGTTGTTGATCAAAAAGCAATGTGCTGTTTGAGTTTTGTGATGAAAAGAGTTATGTGTTGCAAATACATGGTTCAAGAAAGAGGACAAAAGGAAAGTAATGTTTAGCTCAGGGGGAAATGAGACAGAGATTGATTTTGTATTAGTGGGCAAGGGGAAGAGAACATTTCTGAACAATGTTAAGGTGATTCCAGGGGAATTGCAACACAGGTTGGTGGTTGTGGATGTGGATAAGAGGAAGGTGAAAAAGGTGGTGAGGAAGGTAGTGCAGGAGAGGAGAAAGTATGGAAGCTAAAAGAAGAAGAGACCAGGAAGAATTTTGAGACGAGAGTTTGGGGAGCTTGTGGGGACTGATGTGTCGGATTGGTGGGGGTGCTTTAAAGAAGGGGTGTTACAGGCATGTGATGAAGTGTGTGGAAAAACGAAAGGTAAGAGAGACAGGAGAGATACGGGGTGGTGGATTGCAGAGGTGAAGGAGGCGATAGTGAGAAAGAAAGATGCATTTAAGGATATGAAAAAAACATTACGCAAGAGAATAAAGCAAGGTATAAGAGGCCGAAGAAGCGAGCAAAGAAAGTGGTGGTGAAGGCTATGAAGGAGGCTGAGAAGGGGCTGAGTGAGTTGAGAGAGAATCCAAACAAGGTGTATAAGATTGTGAAGGCAATGAAAAAGGATGGAAGAGATGTCGAAGGGGAAGATGTATGAGGGTAAGTGATGGAAGGTTGAATTTCAATGAGAGAGATAAAGGTAGAGTCTGGAAAGAGCATATGGAGAGAATCATGAATGAGAAGAATGAGTGGGATCAGAAGGTAGAGGCTGATGTGGTGGAAGGGCCAGTTGAGAGAGTCAGCCGGGAAGAAGTAGTGAAGGCAATAAGAGAAATGAAAAAAGGTAAGGCAGCTGGACCCTCGGAGGTGAGTGCTGAGATGATTAGTGCGAGTGGAGAGATAGGGATTGGTGTGATGATGGAGTTGTGTCAGAGAGTGTTAGATGGAGGAGGAATGCCAGAGGAGTGGGCAATGAGTGTGGTAGTTCCAATTTTTAAAGGGAAAGGGGATGCAATGCGTTGTCGTGCATATAGGTGTGCGAAGTTGTTGGAGCATGCAATGAAAATTGTGGGGAGGGTTCTGGAGAATAGGATTCAGAAGATAGTGGAAGTGGATGAGCTGCAGTTTGGGTTTATGCCAGAGAAGGGAACGATAGATGCCGTTTTTATTTTGAGGAGGTTGCATGATGAATATCGAGCTAAAGGGAAGAAGCTGTATATGTGTTTTGTAGACTTGGAGAAGGCATTTGATAGAGTACCGAGGAAAGTGATGGAGTGGGCGATGAGGAAGAGAGAGATACCAGAAGCAATGGTTAAAGCAGTGATGAGTATGAAGGAGCAAAGACAGGAGTTAGAGTAGGGTCTGATTTGTCTGAGGAGTTTGAGGTGAAGGTGGGTGTGCATCAAGGTTCTGTACTTTCACCATTGATTTTTGCAATTGTGATTGATGTAGTCACAGAGAGTGCAAAAGAAGGTTTGATGAGTGAGATGTTTTATGCTGATGACTTGGTTTTAATGTGTGAGACAATGGAGGGTTTGAGGGAGAAGTTTTGGAAATGGAAGAAGGCTTTTGAGAGTAAGGGTCTGAAGGTAAATCTTGGGAAGACAAAGTGCTGGTGAGCAGGGTGGAGAGGGAGGTGGTAGTGAGTAAGGTAGACCCATGTGGCGTGTGTGGGAAGAGGTAAAAGCAAATTCAGTGTGGTGTGGGAATGGATCCATGGGAGATGCACAAGATGAAGAGAGTGACCCCAAGTTTGGCAAGAGATTTTATGTGTGGAAGATGCAAGAAGGGAGCTGGAGGGATGGTGGAACAGGAGGAAAAGTTGTGTGATGAGGTGGAGTCATTGAAGGAGTTCACATACCTGTGGGATAAGGTTAGTGGGGGTGGTGGATGTGAGGTGGCTGTGACAGCTAGAGTGAGGTATGGGTGGGTGAAATTTAGGGAATGTGGGGAGTTGTTGCAAGGGAAAAGATATCCTTTGAAGATGAAAGGAATGGTGTATAAGAGTTGTGTGAGATCAGTGAAGCTGTATGGGAGCGAGACGTGGTGTCTGAGTGAAAATGAGATGGTGATTCTGAGAAGGACAGAGAGAGCAATGATGAGAGCGATGTGTGGTGTGAAGTTGATGGATAGGATGAAGAGCGAGGACTTGATGCAGATGTTGGGTTTGGAAGAGGTGGTGGACCGGTTGGCGAAGGCAAATAGGGTATGTTGGTATGGGCATGTGTTGGGGAAGGAATACAAGCATTTTTAAGAAGGGTTTTTGAGTTGAGGTCGAAGGTTTTTGAGGAGGAGGGGGACGTCCAAGTGGAGGAGGAGAGTAGGAGGGTTGGGTTGAGGATGGAGGATGCATTGAATCGAGTGAAGTGGAAGGAGGGAGTATTAGGGCAGTTGCCGCGAGTCTGAGGTGAATCCGGCCACCCCCGTTTATGGGGACAAAACCAAATTTAAAACTTTGGTTTTACTACTTACTTTTGCCAGGTGGTAGGTGGATTAAAACTGTAGTGTCATTGTACCAATCTAGAAGTGTTTCAAGTATTAGAAAATGACTGATAAGATGTATTTTATTGTGTCTATATGTTGTTTAACATAATTCATTTAAAGGGAATAGCCCAATTTAATTTATATAAAGTTTCTATCTTGATTGAATGACCTTGACCCCAGTACCCCATCTGTTAAGTTATATTTCAATTTGTTTTGAAAAATGTGATTTTGTAAACCCCTATTAATTTTGGTTTACCAAAATGGGGCACTTTTTTGCCCATAACATTTGAACCCAACTTCATTAAGCCCTAAGATTTCACAGGGTATAGGAGAAAAATGGTAACTTCAGACACCAATTTTTTGACCAATTCCAGTAAATTCTGGTGTCCCGGAGGTAAGGCTATTACCAATTAAACCACAGCGTTCTAAGTAGTAACATAGTACAAAAAGAGATCAAGTCTACCCAGATGTGCAATGGTTATATTTTGGCTGTGTGGTGAGTACGGTGGTTTGGGGTTAGAGCGTATAGGTGTGCCTGGCTACAGAGCGCGTAGCTCTGTAGCCATGGCGCCTATGTTCAAGGGTATTAGGGTTGGTAGGCATCATTTTTGCATCAAGGTTTGAGAAGTGGTGAGTTATATTCACACCGATAATCTGTATTTATCTTTTATTATTTTTAGAATTCGCTGTTGCTGTTAGGATGGCATGTCCTACCCCCTGCTACTATCGAAGACTTCAAATTAATCTCGACAATAGCTTTTATTCACGCCGTAAAGGGCCGATATATACAAAGTCACAAGGTGTTGTGGTGTAGGATATAAAAATCATTATGAGGCGGATAGTTCAGAACGCTCCGGGGTCGAATTCATACAAAAATTCGGGAATGTTAAATTACGGAAGGTGTCCCATAACCTAAACATATGCCAAAATGGCAGTGAGCGTTGTTCCAAAAACACACCATTAATGTCAAAACAGTGCAAAATTTACCCCTTATTCCCAAAACGACGTCCGATGGCGAAAATGCGATCCTTTTTCCACGTGTTTAGTAAAGCAGATGCGTAGCGCATATATATCTGAGTGTGGTTCCCCCGGGGCAAAAAATAATACGTCAAACAATGCCGTGATGTCACCACTTCTTAAATTTTCCAAAAATTGGCCCGCAAACTCATAATAAGAGTCCAATTCAAAAATCAACTGTAGAAATTCATACTTTAATAATCTATCTTCATGTATGACCGGTTATTTGAGATAATGACCGTCCCGTGATCTTGCTATTGATGACAAAAGTAGAAGGCCAATTCCTGCTTCCAAGGCCGAAATGTGAAGACGTCTACCCGATTTGTTTTTTGCTCGCTGTCGCGTATTGGCCGCATGGCGGTGGGCTGTTAGCGTCAAGCCAATGATATACCATAACAAACTCATGCTACATGTGACATTTTTCAAATTTGTTCATCAAGTTTGCTCTTTTACGTGTTAACAAATGGCGACATCTAACTTTAGGATTGCTTGACTACCACCACCTGCCGGCAGGTCCTTTGCCCTGTAGAAGATGATAGTGCAGCAAAGTTTAATTGTTACAGTTGAAATATAAAATCAGCCTGTACTACCCTGCTTGGTGAAATACAGGATCGTGTCTTGGATTACAATGTTTGGCCCTCCCGTCCTACCCTACTTCCAACTTGCATATGCCAAACCCTTCCAGCGTGGCAGAATTCATGTGATCAGTATTTGAGGATGTCTTGCCACATTTTTTTTGTTGTATTTCACATACAAAAAAATGGCAAATTCTTTGAAAGCAGAATAAGATCGTGCACAAGGTAAATGCGTTGCAGAATGGCGTGCCACATTCCTATTTTAGTGCGCGACAGGTGAGTGTTGAGTCATGATTTAAAATGGACGGAAGCCAATATACCTCCTTAACTGTATGGGACCATAACCACAATGATCACAAGAGACACTACATTGTTTGGTCATTTGACTTCTTCAAAGACTTCTTATTAAGATCCCTATCCAACTTTTAGAATTCTTCCTTCATTTGTTTATGTAAGATCTACAGAAAATGGCACTATTTTATGTTCTTAAAAATATTTGTGAAGTTAAGTGCATTCATTGGTTCGTGCCCGTTCTATATGAGATCTAGAGAAGTAAGTCAATTTGTATTACTTACCTGACATGTAAATTGTATTATGTGTGTCCATACATGTGTTCCAAACTCAATTGTGTCAGTAATGACCCTTTCTGTGTCCTATGGTTATGAGGTCAGAGGTCAGTTGTGAACCCTCCTCAGTAGAATTGCAAAATCAGGCAAGACAGTGGTTTGGAAAATGTCTAGTTTTTCTAATAACCACTAACTTGGGTGGGGTCCCACACGAACATGAAAAATGTTGGAATTTGACAAAGCGTTGTTCCATTCTGTAAATATGTTGGAGTGGGTTTCAGGAAGTCTGGGAAAACCTTAGAATTTGAGATGACCCAAAGAATTGAAAATTTGGCCATTTAGCCATGAATCTGGTTATTTTAGAAGATGCTTGATGATATATAGGATCTGCAGACCAACATATCTACAAACCCCCTGATAATTAGTCCTAGATAAAAATCCTGCATTAAAAAATGTAGATAAAATACCTGCACATTTCAGACACTCTTATGTATCTGGGAACCCTGTTTACAGAACTTACAGAACTCTTATGTATCTGGGAACCCTGTGATGTATGAGTTGAATTTAAAAGTTTCTTATTGGGTTTTTCCAGCATTGGAAAAGTATTAATCAGAGATATTTTAATGAGGTAAGAAATTTTAAAAACCTGCCTTAAAATAATATCCCTAATTCATATAACTGCCAACTGGTCTTTTGTTCAAGATCATGATATACTGAAGGTGTATGATATGTGCAGGCTGGTACTAGGATTATTAAGGTTTAAATATTAATAATAATCAACTACCAGAAATTTCACATTCCTGTGAGGAGAAATATTAATGACCATGATATTGTTAGTTAGTTGTTAGTTATACCAAAGTTTTAAATCCGTTTTGTCCCCCCGCTAACGGGGTGGCCGGATTACACCTCCACACTCATGCACTACTGCTTTGTGAGGATTATTGGAGCAAAAGATAATTGGACCGTATTGCCCTTCCTGCGCCAATCCACAGTGTTTCGGCGGTGGGCCTGGCCTTTGGGCACCCACGCCCACCATACAAGGCAGCAATATGTGCTGGATTGCCGCCATATCTCTCCAGATCGGACACCCTTGTAGGTAGATATTCTTTTTCATTCTACCAAGAGGGTACCCATCTACCCCTCCTCATCAATTTCCTTAGAAGAATCGATCCAGATTTCCTTATAACACGATGGGGGTGGACGGTTTAGCCGCCGACACGTCGGCCCTGGTACAGGTAATACTGGTTTACCCAGATACTCAATAGCAGGAGCCCTCAAAGGATCCTGACCCTGACAAAAATAAAAATACTTACTTTTATTATAATCCGGTCCAGTTCCTCTTAATTTAATTTATCTTATATACTAAAAGTGCCACAACCTATGGAATTAAATGCAACTATCATGATTTTCTATATTCGAAATCATCAAAAACCTCATAATTTGCATTTTTGGAACAAGTTATAAGGTATCCTAACATGCCCTGCGTGATAAGTCTAGACCAACCTAATAAGGACAAAATCGATATTTTAGTCTGTCTAACACTGTAATAATGTGTATTGAAATGGGGATTCATTTCCTTTGACAACACTGCTGTGTCTTCTTTTCTGTCAATTTTCCAGTTGAAAATAATAACCTTTATGAGATTCCTAGACTTATCCTTCACTTTTTAATAATGCTCTTCCTAAAAATTTCAAATATTTTTTATCTTCTGGGTGAATCACTGATAGTGGCTTTTAAGGTAGAAAGATCCTAATCACAAATGTTTTTTTCCTTAAAGAATCAATTTTCTGTTTGTCCATTTTTAGTAATTTCACACCCAGTAATTTCACCATGACAAATCCAAAAATGCTAATTAACACAATATTTTGTATAATGTTTGTTTTCTTAGAAACGCGTTTGGACCTTAGTTACGGATATTTTGCAAAGAAATTAAAGAAATAAAAAATGGGAAAAACTTGTTCTATACAGACCAGGGAACCAGGCAAATGCAACCTCTTTAAAAACCCCCATAGGGGTTAGGAAAGAAATGTAATGGCTGCAAGAAACATGGTGGTGTTAATTGACCAGTAAGTATCGAAAAATCTTTTTGCCTATTTCTCAGTTTCTAGTTTTGGGACCAAAGTGTCCATTTTGAGCACCACTAATCTCCAGTTTTGTTTTTCAAATAAATATGCCATTTGCCAGAGTTGTTCAGAGATGATTCTGCTTGTACTGACTTTTTTGATTTTTACAAAAGTTCCTACCTGATTGGAGTTAGTAGCCATTAAACATATATGAGTGTGAAAGTCATGTAATTTTCAATTTTTGAATATAATCAAACCTTTCATTAAATTAGAAAAATAAAAATCGTCAGTACAAGGCAAAATGTTGTAAATTATCAAAATACACAAAGTTTTAGTTGAAGGTGGTCACTTTGTCAGGCGAACGCATCACAAAATTCTTCAAAATATCAACATTTTTGGTGGTGTAGATTGGCTCTCTTCATTTGCATAATTTATTCAGGAAAGTGTCGGGTTGCACATAATTCCACATATACTTTAATATTAATGTATGAAAAGACATGAAAAGTGTTTAAATTAATAAATGAAAAAGAAAAAAACCCTAAAACACAAATAAAAAGAAATCAATTTTGAATTATAACACCGAACATAATTGTGAAGCACAATGACAGCAGAACCCCCAAACTGAAATAGTATAGGTTTTCACGGCCAATTTATAGTAATTTCATTCGAATTAACTTTTGGGGTATTCGAGTTCGCGCGGAATTGAAACGCACCTCTAAAATGTATATTTCAAATTGCATAGTAACTAAACCAATTTCGCAAATAGGTCTAAAGCACATTAATAAATGAGCATTCAATCGCCTAATAAGGCGTCCAATTCCCGAATAGTTTAACCAATTTACATGAAAGGTATGGAATTAGAAGAAAAGGTATTCAAAAGCAAAGCGTGAAGGTTTAGATGGTGCTTGTGCAAATGAATTCGTTTTCGCTCGTTCAAATGTACAACAGCTGCAATCTTTTAAGAACGGCAATTTTGGGTCGTGAATGAGATTTTAATAGGCCTATATATGCTAGCAAATATGTATATGAATTTCTTGGAAGGAACTCGGATAATGTAATAAATGGTGTGTGACCCATTATTGAAAAACCAAAAAGATTAAAGACCCGGGGGGGGTCTTGGATTTTGGTCGGGTACCCATGCTCGTTCCAAAAAAAAGAGGGACTAGCTGCAAATGCGGGACTACCACTAAGGGTATATCAAATTCACAATAATCAAGTTCTAGTCCTGCTAGGGGTATCAAATTCAGGTAAGATTGTGACTGGCTCATTGAAAAAAATGGGAAAATTAACTTTAACATGTCAGTAAAATAACCCTGCAGTGTGTAAATTTTCTTACAGTAGTACAAGTGTTATTTTTCTCATCTATTGATTCTTTAAAAGGTATATTTTTATTCACGTATTGAAAGCAGGTCCCGCTAAGGGTATAATTTTACCGCATATTTGTCCCGTTAGGGGTATATTTTCATCGAAAACGGGTATATTTTAATTGAATACTGGTCCCGTTAGGGGTATATTTTCACTGAAAATTGGTCCCGTTAGGGGCCACTTTCAGAACCCCTGGAACAAGCATGGGTACCCAACAAACCCTTGACAACCCCCCCCCCCCCCCCCCCCCCGGATTAAAGATAAGATCATATACTGCAATGTAGTACATACCATCATACAGTATACCTCACATCACTGTAAAAACTGTTTAAAAAAATGTGTGTGTGTGTGTGCGCGAGTGTGTGTGTGTGTCGTGTGTTTAGGCTTTGAAATTTTAAAATGATATTTGCAAAGTATTTTATTCCTAAACATAGTTTTTACTACGTAATGGTTATGTAGGCCTATGGTATGTATACAGACTCTTTTTCGGCAGGACTATGGACAAGGGAGAATTCCTTGAATATTTCGTTCCCCAAATTATATGCAATGCGAGAATATGTGAACATGGTAGGGGTCTACTTCTTATGTTAAATCTGCAGTAACATTTTGATAATCCTAAGAAAAAAGAAAACAAAAATAACAACAAAGCAAAGCATATAAACAAAGTTAACAAACAAGAAAGGGGGGTAAATATATATAAAGAGGTATAAGGGGAAAAAAAGAAAGAGAAAAAAAACTACATTGTGGATTAAATCGTATAAATCGTGAAGAAGCGAACGATGAATTAAAAAGAAAGAAAGCAATTTATAATGACTTCAGTTACTTACTGGTTATCGTTTATTTTCCAAAAATAATTATTCTACAGTATAGAAATTACTTCAAGATTTATTACACTTACATGGTTTGAAAGATTGTTCATTTATCAAATAGAATGCCAAACAATGTAAATTGAATGAACATAAACGAAACTGAAAACACAAGTAGACTTACGTTGCTACGTGACGACATACATGGTGGTTTTGTATGTCATTTTATCAAATTCCTTGCGTTTATTAGACAATTGTTTGGATAAAAACTAATTTGATTGAACCAAAACTAATTTGATTGAACCAAAACGAATTTAATTGCACAGAAATGAAATTGAATGGCTGAAAATGAAACTGTTTGTATTTTGTAGGAAATTGATACCGGTGTATGGCTATGCAATCAAATTCATCACGAAATTGAAATACCATAACACTTATTTGAATGAAATAAGTACGAATTTGACCGGGAAAAACCTATAATAGTGTTGGAAATTTCTTGGATGAAGTGCCAAGTGGCCCTCCACTGTAAAAATTGCTGATAAAGCATCCATGAAAAAGAAATACACTGCCATAGTATCACCGGGTAATTTCATATGATCTCTCTACTTTGTGTGTTACATCAGGATCTGGTGCTTCGCTTCCTGCGGAGGGCAGCAGGCAACTTACAGCAGCCATTCAAGGTTATCGTGCCCAGTCGCAGCTACCATGCATGATTAGGAGGAGAATCCTAGCTAAACAACTGGCTGACTTTGTCAGTATATACAGCAAAGTAAGTGTGGCAGAAGCACCAGCTGGGGGATGTGTTACTCAGGTGTGCCTCAAAATGCTAAAAGGTGGAACGTGTGGAGGATATACGGTTCAAATTGTAGATCAGTTTTACATTTATGGCCTAGAATTTCAGTGTGGCTGTGTAAAATATACTTAAAAGCATAAGCACAAGAATTTTGACAGACTTCACAAGAACGGTCTGGTTTTAAATTCATTATTACTAGCATATTGTCAATGTTACCCATTGAATGACATTGATGTAGATCATGTTGCATTCAAGTTCAGAGGAAATAATAATAATAATGTATATTTTTAACGCGCGACATATCCACGTAAACATGCTCAAGGCGCTGTGCATTGCGGCAGCCATGAAAGGCGCTCAGCACATCAGAGAAACCATAATACCAGAACAGATTTATGCCAAGAAGCTCGATTTTAGAAGCAGGAGGAAACCGGAGTACCCGGAGAAAACCTGCGGGAACGAGTATGGATCGAGAAACCAAATTCACATAAAGCCACCGTGAACTAGCCCAACCGGGGATCAAACCCGGGACCTCATTGGTGAAAGGCGAGGGAAGATACGCTACGCCAACCCGTTCCCGCAATGAAATGTTACGTCTTTGTTGGAACTGATCAGGTTAACATTATCCCCAAGTGAATTACAGCATTTCTTGCAACAATCTGAAGTACCTGCCAATGGCATTTTGTACTTATACTTAGTACTTCCTCAATGACCAATTCCATTCAGCTGCTTTCTGTTGGGACCTTATCACTTGTGGTGTTCTTTCCATTAGGGAGTCGGTGCTTCGCCAGTTGTTAACCTTGCCAGTCCATTTTTAGGTCGTCCTATAGGAAGACCTTATGGCAGTATGATTTGTGTGTGTCTGTCTGTCTGTGTGTGTGTGTGTCAAACTTTTGGTAGACACTTTTGGTTAAAATGTTGTCTAGCATTTTAGTGCAGTGATGGATCACGTTCATACTTGGTATGCATATATATTGACGCAAGGAGTCTTATATGGGGTAACAGTACATTCTTGCACACTTATTCTTCAACCACATAATCGGACAAACTATTTGGGACCGCTGTCCCTATTTTTTTAATCGCAAGGGTCGACATCGCCGTCCAGCTTCCATAGGATTAACAAGCAGATAGTGTGATTTTTATGTTGAAAGCAGCTCAATGAAAGGGTGTGTGAGTTCGAAAGAAAGCAAAGGGTTTGTTTACTTATTGTAAATAGCCGTTTTCACATGCAACCGACCATTATATTGACAAACTAAGTGATCAGTGCTGTGTTCCTGTGTAATATTCGTATTACAGGGGCTCTGGATGTTGACTTTTTCCCATGATACATTGAGAAAACATCGCCTCCAAGCAACAACTTAAATAAGATAGACGAGCGGATTCTCCACACACGGCGTAACCAAAATCGAGGTGCCCAAAAGTATTATAATGAGCATACGCACTTCATTATCATAGTTTTGGGCACCACCATATTTGGTTTACGTATCGTCGTATTTGGAAAATCCTTATGCATATTTATGAGACACGTGGTATTTTACGTTCGTCACACTTAGCGAGTGAAAACAACAATAACAAATGATGCTACATGCTATCACTCGGACTCAAATATCTCTTTTCCTAAGCAAAATTAACAGGGGTCATCCGGAGACTTTTTGTGCATTAGGAATGCATGAATCTTTTTAGAGGCATGGTTTCTTCCATGGATTGGTTTCGCATAATTATTGCAGGAAATCGGCCTAATCCAGACAATGGAACACTGGGGAAATGCAACACTGATAACATAACGCGTGACGCACAGATTTGTAGGTGCGTGTGCTTGTGCAGTAACAGCGACGACGCGCGGCTGGTTGCGCAACAGCAAGGATGGCGCGCGAGGTATGAGAGAAATTGGTTACGCTGCTGGCCTATTCAATAACACGAGCGTTTCCCCTCTTGTTTTATATCTTGCTCTATGCCTCCAAGGCAATCATTGGCGGTGCACCATATTGCGAAATGCGAGAATTTGAGGAAGTACTAAGTATTAGGTACTTTTATCTGACTCAGAGATTTTGAAATATACCTTTTAAGTCATCTAAAATGCTTTATTCCAAAGTTTGAGGTGAATCAGATTTTTCGTTTTCATGCAGTAAACATTTATGTATAACAGTGCCTTGGGATAATGTGTATAACAAAAATTCCAGATCCAGATTTTTGATAACAAAGTTGTGATTTTCTATAGATGAGGTGACATGTGACATCAACGACAGGCAATGAACAAAGCACTGCCCGGCAGTATGCGTGAGCACTTGCAGGGCTTGTGTTTGGGAAATCTCTGAGTCAGCCTTTAAAAAAAAATGCTTTATTTATTTTACTGGACATTCCTGTTGAACTTGTTTACCGAATATCCCATATCTAGTTTTCCTAGATAAGCACTTATTTGGGACTGACAAATAGAACCATCATTAATGCTAGTTTTGCCATTTTTTAATGTGTTTTAACAGGAGACAGAACAGCTAGACCTGAGGCAAAAGATGGACAGGAAACTGAGACATCAACATAGCAAACATGACACAGACAGTGATGTCATTGAGGAGGACAGGTTCTCACAATTTATGGCTGTTGCAAAGTAAGATTTCAATGAATGATAGTCTGATAATGTCAAGCTTCTACTGCATGACTGTTGCATTCCACAAGAATTATTGTTTAAAGTTAACAGAAATGTAGGTTATGCCGTGGATCATGGAAGCATTTCGTGTTTCCTGATGACATGGACTTTTGAGTGGTATAGAAAATTATAGAAATCAATAGCAAGGAGTTCAAAGAAGTGTCGATTAAGGAACTTTTTTAACCCATCAATGATGGGTTGTTGCGATCGAGAGCGGCGTGTTTTAATATGTCGGTTCTTGTTTGCGAAACTAGTCGGCCGTTTTATGTCCGTTTCCGCCGAAAATTCGGCAAATTGTTCTAGAGATGATGGGCCTTTCGCCGTAGGTTTTATTTTTGGGAATTTTAGTGACGGGAGTCAGTTTGGGTAACTTTTGTATCTTTTGTCAAGTTTTGGACATCATTTGATGCCGTGCTTGTCGTCTTTCTTACTGAATGCTATTGGTTTATGTGTGCACCTATTAACCGGTTCTAGTGGGGTTCTTCGGGCGAAAATGAAATGGTGATCGTGTTACTATATCTTTTATTAAATCAGGAAGGTCAGAATTTAAGAATGCTAAAGTGACTTAAAGCCACTTGACTTGAATGTAATAAAATTGATAAAAAAATCAGATTTTGTCATTTTAGAACAAGTATGTATGCAATGATAAACTCTGTAAAGGGTAAATGTGAATATGATGTTATAATTCCAAAACCTTGCATTTTTGTTAATGAGTCCCAGTATCTGTATGGACTTTCAGCAAGGTAGACGAATTGCAAAACAGTGCATGCGTAACTATACATTTGTGAGTAGTCGACACTGTCACAATCACTTAGGGTTATTTGTGATGTTCTGTGAAAGACATGGTGGACTTTGATTGGAATGACCTCATTTTGATATAGTGTATAAATTTGTGAAGCACTTGGGTATGCAAAAAATGGTCAGGAAATACTGATATTGGCTTGAAAATCACTATCAGTGATCCACTCAAAATTAAAATATTTGAAATTTGCAGAGCTGCAGAAGAAAGAATTAAGTCTGCAAACTTCTCTTAAGATATTGTTGCCAAAATGAAAAAAATGAAACATGACAAAAAGGAAGACGTCAGTGTTGAAAGATAAGAATCTCCATGCAGTGCATATTGAATTGCATTTTTATACTGTATGTGGGTGTGCATCTAGGTTCTGTACTGTCAACGTTGATATTTGCAACTGAGGGAATACAAAAAAAGGTTTTATGAGCGAGATGTTGTATGCTGATTATTTGGTTTTAATGTGTGAGACAATGGAGAGATTGAGGGAGAAGATTTGGAAATGGAAGAAGGCATTTGAGAGTAAAGGTCTGTAAGTAAACCTTGGAAAAACAAAAGTGATGGTGAGCAGGGTGGAGGGGGAGATGTTAGTGAGTAAGGTAGACTCATACGGCATATGCGGGAAGAGGGTAAAATTCAGTGTGGTGTGAGAAATGTGGGAAACGGATGCATGGGAGATGCACAAAGATGAAGAGAGTGACCCCAAGTTTGGCAAGAGATTTTGTGTGTGGAAGATGCGAGAAAGAGCTTTGAAGATGAAAGGAATGGTATATAAGAGATCGGTGATGCTGTATGAGAGTGAGACATGGTGTCTGATTGAAAATGAAGAACGATTGGGGATTTTGAGACGGGACAGAGAGCAAATGATTGAGAGAAGTGTGGCGTAAAAGTTGATGGATCGGGAAGAGACTGATAACTTGTGGCAGATTGTGTAGGTTGGAAGAAGCGGTGGACTGGTTGGCGAAGGGGAATAGTGTACGTTGGTATGGGCATGTGTTGAGGATTTAAAACTTTGGATTTACTACTACTAATAGATTAACAGACAAGCAAAAATCTTATTTTTAATGATTTCTTACAATTTAATCATTTAGCATATCACTAAGAGTCCCACATGTTGGTGACCTCATTTGACCATTGTCCCCATTCACAAACTGCGATGGCAGAGAACACATGTGTTCAGTGAGTGCTGTATTTTTTTTTCCAACTTTTTGTCTCTGTAGAAGTCTATCATGTATAGCCGGCTAGCCGCCAGAGTTCCAGATTGTCTTGACTATTTTTGAATGTTCACAGTGAATCAGAACTAGAAGAACTGCTAACAACCTACACCAAACAAAATAAATCTGCAAGTATATTTCTGGGTACCAGCACAGCACAACCTAAATCCATAAATAACATAACATCCCAGCCTGCCTCTATACACCACACACAGTCTGCTGACAACCTGATGCAAAGGAGGACCAGCGCAGGAGACGTGAATAGGACTGGAGGGGAGTCTAACTCTAAGGATGGTAAGAGCTTGTTTAAAATGTTAAAACAACAGCAGTCCACTGCTGCCTTCCATTCTGCTCAGCAGATTTTTTAAAGCTTTGCTGGTCATTGAGGACAATTTAACCATTATCAACTTCTTGAGAAGAATGCAGGCAGTTTATGTGGGCACAGAAACCTAGTCAAGTATTGTTACTATTATTATTGATAGATGTTACAACACCCGAAATGAATCAAGGTGCAGCAATACAGACTGCAAGCCCATTTGATGTGGATGGTCCCATGATCCTTACCTGACATTGAATTAGTCTTTTAATCTTCCCCGAAAAGCCTGGCTGCACATAAGCCCATATGCTCGCAGCTGGATTTGAACCAGCAACAAGTTGTGTACCAGACAGATCTTCTCATCACTAAGACCACAAGGAATGTCTAGTATGCAGAAGGTCGCTGGTTCATATCCGGCCGGGATTACATTGGTTTTTTAGAGCTTACATGCACTTGCTTCTCTGGAGAAAGGATTAACAAAATAATTTATCTATGTTAACCAAAATGACTTTGTACAATACAAAGTGTCCCCCCCCCCAAAAAAAAAAGTGCCCCCAATTCCAGATCTTCAATAAACATTTATGCAAATTATTTATACATATGTAAAAAGTATTTTTGTTGCTGGCATGGATATGCAAACATAACCTGCAAGTGGTTGACTTGAAATCTGTATATTAAAGACAAGGCAGTACTTTTTATCTGATTCTTTAATTTCTATACATGCGTATCAAAATTCCGACTTGAGATCAAAAAAGCCTTTCTCGGTGAATAGCCCAGATTTTAATTGTGATATTGAGCACCATGATCAATACAGTTTGACCTCAAACACAAACATTATTGATCTTTATTTATTCTGTGCTAGTGTAAACCAAATCAGCTGTTTTATTGTAGATTTTTGGCGTCATCCCTGTATGCCTATTCTGCGGGAGCCGATATGAAAATTTCTTCCTCAAATACTCTTTTTTTTTTTCACATTGGTGGTTTGTTTCTACATTAAGCAGTTATATGGGATTGTCAACACGTATCGCGATTATAAAGGTAACACAAATGCAATTTCCACATAATTTTTTTGAATTCTCTCGAAATATATCGCTGCTATCCCTTTAAAAAACTTCAAATGGAAGTATTCCATAGTTTTCAGCCCCAATGAAAAGTCCTATTTCATAAGATGTATAGTTCTGAGAACAGGCAAAGTGTTTATGTTGATACCAGAGATTGCAAGCTGGTTGTATGGGTAAGGAGATTTTGAGTAGGTGGTGCCAAGTGAAAAGTAGTATTGCCTTTACTGGTCCCGAAGTCTCCATGACTGGCAGACAGTGCAGTTTTCTTACATGTTTGAGTTCTAAATCAAATAGCATAAACACAGGCAAGCATTTTTTAATAATAACCATCACTACCACCCTCGGTTACAGTCCTGTAGTCTTTTTCCAAAGGATCTATGCCCAAAATAATGTTTTATATCCAAAGGGTCTTTAGTTTGAATTGACAAATCGGTTCTCTAGTCCAAAATATAGAAAAGGTTTTACTGGTCTAAATTTGGAAGAAAAATAGGTTATTTAGTCCAAATCTGGAAAGGTTTCTTTAGTTCGAATATAGAGGAAGGTTGGATGGTCTGAATCAATAACCCTGTTCATTTAGTCCAAATTAGTGAAAATGTCCACAACCTTAAACCCTAACCCTAAGGCCCATGAAAGTCAATTCCGAGTTTATCGTCACTTTTTTTTCCTGGTTGATGAGGTGACTTTCTCATTTTTCATTATTTCATCAGATTTCATCATTGACCTAAAGTGTGTGTATTTTAAAGTCAAACTGATACATGTGATTTATAAACATGTTTTTTATGAGGGAGGGGGAGAGAAGTACATAGAGTATGATTTGACAGCCCAGTATCAAAATATGAGGAGTTCAAAGAAGAAGTTATCAAAATATGTTTTACAAACAAAAATAAATTTCCAATTGCTAAACCTGTGGGAAACAACAATATTTTGAAAATAATGACTTATTTTGGCAATCTTGAAATTTTGACGCGGGTATTTCTAGTCTCCAAAAAGCGATAAACGATAAACTCAAAATCAACTTTCATGCGCCAAATCCTTACCAAACCAAATAATATTTTTTCCAGACTACGGAACAGGGTATCTTTTTCAGACTACAGTTTCCACAAAAGAATTGTGGTCAGCATGGAACATACTTGCCGCATACTAGTACTTCAGAGTATTCCACAGGATGTCTGACTTCACAGTAGTTACATAGAAGCTTCAAAATGCGTATTTCAACAAAGAGTAGTTAATCGGCGATTAGTTTAATTAAGCGTGTGTATACATTGCACTTAATTAAGATACAATTGTATATACACTTAGCAGAAAATACAAGATCGAAAACAGTGTATTACTGGAAAATGCCTTGGTATGTCAACCAGCACAACCACTTCTTATTTCAATGAAGCGTGTGTACAAACTAGTAAATCTTAATTGAAAACAACCAATTCATCTCAGGAACACCCCGACAAACCAGACAAAATCACACAAAAGCAATATGAAATATTGTTTAAACAGTTGTTACTCTAGCATGGAGCAGGTCAATCCGCCTGTACAAACCCTTGATAAACATCGCATAAAATCATAACCAACGGCAATACTTACCCCTCATGGGTGCGAACATTCAAAGCCATCGTGGCCACGGTGAAAAAAGAAAGTCCCAAAAACCATGACCCGGAGATAGGCGAAAAACCGGAGATCAAAAACCTGATTACATCAGGAAAGCCCACTCGGAAAATTTTCCTATCTGACCCCTGAAGGCGATCGAGCAATCTGGATCGAACGAGTAAGCTCCAGAGTCACAAAAGTTTATGCCAAAATGTTTATTAGTATGACATAACCTCATGTATAACATTAAAACCACGGGTCCCCTGGAAAAAAAGAATTGTGTGACGTGGGGACTGCGAATGACACAACAGAACGAACCGCCAACACCTCACATACCACTAATCGCATCACTGCACACCTACTTAGCAAACATCAGGCCTCACTATAAAGCTAGGTCTCACAATTACAATGAGATAGCAATTCTCTTTTATGCACATGCCAAAAGAGATTGTAATTTCCATTAATCCGAAGGAGCTGATTTTGGTTTGTTGAATTAAGCAATTTGATCTTCGTGGAAATAAGGGAAGAAAGTACACTTACACATGATTTAGCAGATTTTTAATCTCAGTAACCCCCTAACACGCGACCGGGTGGTTTTCTGAAACATCGTCCCGATCTTTTAAATAGAGATTTTGCTAGTGTGCACGGGGGTCATAGCCATAGTGACTACAGTGTACACGGCCATTTTCTTTGTGGTAGTTACCATGCAGCTACCACGGAGTAAGAAACAACATTACCCCTACCCACTATAACACATCGCCGGCCAGGTTAGTGATTTTGCTGCATAAACGGATAGCGTACACTAGGCAGCTGTCTGCACCGTCGCGAGTAGCTACATGGTTACACCGGCTCTCAGCACGTGCTGATTTCTCATGGCAATGTTTGGTTTTCCAGATATTTTTGGCATATATTCGCATTTTATTAAACGTTTATGAAAACTTGATCAAATATCCATACAGCTGGCAAAAAAAAATATAGATTTACCCTTAACAACCCCGAAAAAAAGGTAGCATGTTTAGAAACTGTTGTGAAATTTGAAAATCGTTAAAAAATAAGACAAATTTTAATAGACTAAAGTCCAGGGTACGATGTATTGGTAATTTATTATAAAAGATTAAAATTGAAATTATCAAAACACTACATATACTTCAATCTATCCTTATCTATGGTATGTTCCAGAAGATATAAAGTAGAAAAGTTGATACCTCCTATATAAAAAGATGAGGCTGGAAATATTTCAAACTATCGACCCGTCCACTCTTCCATGTTTGCAAAAATCCTTGAAAGGTTAGTTTTAAAGATGTATTAGCATATTGACCGGCAGAACATACTTAATGATAGCAATTTGGGTTTAGAAAAAAAACATTTCAACCTATTGGCAATAAATGATCTGTAGACAAACATCAATGCCGCGTCAAAAAAAGTGGAAACAAAACAAATTGGTTATTTTTAGATTGTCGGAAGCATTTGACACGTTAATCAGATATATGACTTCATAAATTAAGTTTATGGATTTCGGGGCATTGTGTACGACTGGTTAAGATTATTTATCCAATCGAAACCAGGTGTATGTTATAATTTCTGGGCAATCTCATTAAAAAGCTAACTGTGGAGTCCCCAAGGATCGAACTGGGGCCATTACTCTTTATACTATACGTAAATTTGTATACTACATCTACAGAAATGCCTTGGAATTTAATATTATTGCGATGACACGACCAATCGTTTACTCACAAATGATATTACCAAAAAATTAACTTGATCAATAATGAAAGTCTGAAGTAAGCAATGGTTTAAGCAAATAAATTATCTGTTAATGCTGCCAAAACAAACTACATGGCATTGGGAACTCCACATATGACTCACAATATAGTTGATAAATCATGTTCATTATACGTCGTGTCGTAATGATAAGTCATCCCCAAATGACATCTGTTTGAGGCAATAACGATCACTCTCGACAATACAAATTTAAAAAGAGTACTCCTGACACAAAGTTTTTAGGGGTATTAATCGATGAAAACCTAACTGGGAAGTCAAACATACGATGGTTTTTCAAAAAACTAATCACAAATATTGGAATGTTAAAAAGCTGAAATATATGTACCACACGTATTAACGTTCTTTATTTGTACTCTCATCTTGCGTTTTAAATTAGGCTATTTTAATATGGGGAAATACGCCAAAAATGCCTTAGAAAAATATTTAAGCTTCCCAAAATGGGCTCTCAGAACTGTTTAGAATACATTATAGAAGCCATACGGCGCCATTATGTTTCAAGCCACAATATTCTTAACATTTTGACATGTATAATTTAGAATGGGGGTATTATGTATAAGTACAGCACCCAAATCAGTTGCCCAACTACTTTAATGGATATTTTACTAGACGCTATGACGTCCACAATTATAAACAAGAAATAAATATAATTATAATTTGACTCAAAAATAAGAAATTATTTTCAGATCACTCTGTACGGACATTTGGACCTTTCCTTTGGAATTCACTGAATCAAACACTGACGCAATCAAATTCCACAACATTTTTAGAATCAATAATAAAAAAACCACTATTTTCTAATCTGACTAATTTTGGATATCTGGAGCATATACGTATTGTATTTTGAAAGTTTTGAGTGTTTTTAGATATTATGTTCACTGTGGTTTTCATTTTGAATTCTTTATGTGTACCTTTTTGTTAGGGGGTGGCTGCTTCTGGCCTTTTTGGCCTTTTGACCACATCCTCCATACTTGTGTTGTTTTTTAAATATCTTTTGTGATTGTTGATATGTATATGTTGATTTTTTATATTATGGAAATAAAGTTGATTCTGATCTGAGTCTGAATATGGAGTTTTTGGTGATGCCCGATTAGAATTTCATAATATTTTTCCTCAAAAATTATACAAGTGTAATAGCGCACTCATTTTGTCCACTATCAAAATGGTGTCGTAAGTAACTGCGGGGTAGCTACATGTACAGCGTGTCTCACTCCTTTACTGTCTACACCAAACCAACTAATATTTTTCCGACTACGGAAACAGGGATCTTTTTCAGGCTACAGTTTCCGCAAAAGAATTGTGGTCAGATGGCAAACATATTGCCGCCATACTAGTACTTCAGAGTATTCCACAGGATGTCTGACTTCACATGGAGTACATAGGAACCAGTTACACGCTGCCCAAAATGCTTATTTCAACAAAGAGTAGTTAATCGTGATTAGTAGTTACATAAAGGTGTGTACACCTACCACTTAATTAAGATACAATTGTATATACCACTAGCAGGAAAATTAACAAAGATCGAAACAAGGTCCTTACTGGAAATAATGCCTTGGTATGTCAACCAGCACAACCACTTCTATTTCAATGAAGCTGTGGCAAAATATAAACTCTCTTTAATTGAAACACCCAATCTCATTCAGACCCGACAACCAGACAAAATCACACAAAGCAATATGAAAAACTGTTTAACAGTTTTACTCTAGCATGGTAGCCGTCACTCTTCACGCCTGTTACAAAACCACTTGCTAAAAATGGCGCAATACATCTTAACCACGGGGTTCACTAAATACTACACCTGGAGTGTAGTGGGTGCTACATATTCATTCTCAAAGCCATCGTGGCCCTTGGTGGTGAAAATGAAAAAAAGAATTTTATTGGTGACCAGTATTATAACATGACCTTGAGATAGGCGAAAAAACGGAGATCAAACACGCATGATTACATCAGAAAGCCACTCGGAAAATTCCCTATCTGACCACTGAAGGAGATGGAGCAATCTGGATCGAAGAATTAAGCTCCAGGGTCACAAAAGTTATTTGCCAAAATGTTATTAGTATGACCATAACCTCTAGGATAACATTAAATACACTGGGTCCCATGGAAAAACGAATTGTGTAACGTGGTGACTGCGAATGACACAACAGAACGAACCACCCAACACCTCAATACCACTACTCGCATCCACTGCACACCCTACTTAGCATAACACATGCATCACTATACTCTAGGTCCACCTTACAATGAAATGCAATTCTCTTTTATGCACATGCAAAGAGAAGTTGTAATTCTTAATCGAAGGGAGGAAGCGATTGGTTGTTTGGATTTTTTTTTTAAGCAAATTTTGATATTCGTTGAAATAAGGGAAGAAAGTACACTACACCTACTAGCAAGATTTTAATCTTCATTACCCCTAACCAGGACGGTTGGTTTTGCTGAACATCGTCCCAGAATTCTTGAAAAGAGATTTGCTAGTGTGCACGGGGGCCTAGCAATTAGTGACTCAGTGTACACTGAATTTCTTGTGGTAGTACATGCAGCCTAACCACCGACGTAGACACAAATTTACCTACCACGATACACACACTCTCAGGCCAGGATTATGTGTATTTTTGCTGCATAAACGGATTAGCGTACCTAGGGCGGCTGTCTGCACAGTCGCGGAGTAGCTACATGGTTAACCGGCTCTCAGCACGTGACTGTGCTGTATTTCTCCTGGCCAATTTTGTTTTCCAGATATTTTTGGCCATATCTTGCATTTATTAAACGTTATTGATATGGGAGTGTTGGGATGGCCCGATTAGAATTTAATGATTTTCCTCAAAAAATTATAACAAGTGTATAGCGCCCTCATTGTGTCCACTATCAAAATGGTTCTTTGTCGTAGTAAAAATGCGGGGGTAGCTACATGGTAGCAGCGTGTTATAATCCGGCTACTGTTTACACCATATCCCCCTTCCTCCACCTAGTGGGCAACTAAAAAAAAAAACCGGGTAGGTACGCCATTGGGGGTAGTTACAGCAGAGAACCACATTGCACGCCCTATTTTGCAGCGACTGCCATCGCAAATACCCAGCTGTACTGTGTAGTAGCTGCCACAGTAGACACAGTGTAGCTGCGTATGGGTACCATGTGAGTAAAAAAAAGAGCCAGGACCTATAGGTACCACAGATTGTGATAGAAGTGATTTATTTCGCCTGAGTCAATTACTGATGTTAATTGCTGTGTGTCCAGTACAGCTGTGTACTAAAATAAAAAAAAACCTGTTGATTTGACATGTTGTGAACAATGATTCCTCATTAGTTGTTTGGCAAAATACACTGAGTATATACTTGGTCTGTCCAGAAAGGAAGGCAGTGTGTGATTAAAAATGTGGTCTCAGCGATGAGCTCACCATTCGCCGCGTTTTTCAACTAATTAACCATAAGGGTTGTGGTGTACTTGATGGAAATGTATTGTCTGCTTTTGAAAAACTTAGCTTGGGCTTGTCGTCAAAGTTCAACACAAAAAATTTTGTTTTAGGTATATAGGTTGTATTTTGGATATTTTGCCATATTTTATATTTTTAATGTCAGGGGGGGTGGGAACTGTATCAATGTACATCAAAAACCATACCTGTTTTTCAGACTACTCTAGGTTAGCTACATGCTGATCACTGCACAACACCCGCACAGGTTTTCTAGGGTGGTGGAGGTGCTGCTGGGACTAGCATATACACCAATTCAGACCAAGGGTGCTTCCAGGAATATAATAGTATTTCCCTGGATGTGAGAGCATCCCCCGCCGTCGTGTACCAATTTTCAATATTTCGCAGATTATTCAAGTTCCAAGTGGAGATGCAAAACAAATGTAAAATAAATATCAGAGTCAGCCAATTTTCAGGTCAGAGGGCCTTTGGAACAAACTCAGTAACTGAAAAATACTCAGTGGTAAAAGTCAATTTTTTAAACGCAAGCATTGTATTTTTTAGGTTCTTGAACATAATCCTCTTTCAGAAACCACAGATAGTGAATTAGTTATTTACAATTTAGTCATAAAATATTTTCCGAGCTAGTTGATCAATGTTACTGTACAAGGTACTGATTATTCAAACGTGACCGGTAATTTAGGTTTCGCACTTTTACTCTGTTTCATGTCCAGAATCAGTATATACATTCAGAACTTCCAAACCAAACTCTTTTAGCCATTAAGATTTAACAGGGTAACTGAGAAAGTATAACTTCCTCAGATACCAATATTTGGACCACTTCTATTAAAATCTGTGATTCCTTGGAACAAGGTAATTAGTGATCGGCTCATGGAACCTTAAATTCTAAGTGATAGCGTATGGTTGAATATGGTGCTGTATATTTTTCTGCAAAAGTTGTGAATGTTAAGGAAATATGTCAAGATTTTGTCAAGCTCAGTTTGCACTACATATAAACTATAGTACATCACATCACAAAATTCCCGAAAAAATAATACATTTGATGTAAAATTAACAAAATAGAGGCATTTTAAGTTTGCCTTTTTTGACATACGAAAGAAAACGGGCGGATTTTCGCCACGCTTCATTGATCAAAAAGCGCCCAATTTTGCTCTCCTCGTGACGTCAAAGTGATGACCCAAATAACCATCGTGTTGACTCGAATGGTTATTGCTTACACTGTATATAGGATTAATGAAAGAATAATAAAATTTGAAAAAAAAAGTTACAGAAATGGACATATTTTGTTTCAATTTCGTGTGTGTAATTATATTGAAGTGGCAACACTGCGATATGATGGTTACAACGAGTTAAATTATGGATGGTAATCACTTGACGTCACCATTTGGCCTGCGATGGGATTTGCGGGGAATCGTGTTCGAGTAGTAAGCTCTGGGCGGGAAATTAAAAGGGCAAAATACAACAAATGTGAGACAATTTTCAACTTATTTTGATTTATATGTAATCTACGTACTTAAGCTTTCCATCCTACCAAAGTTCTCCAAATATCAGCAATTCCTGGACATTATTTCATAATGACATAAATGGCATATTTTCTCCCAATAAAATAACTGAAATATTCTGTCGTAAAATTTCAATCGACAAGGATTACTTGCTCCAATTAAAAACCTGCGGGGGCCGTCTGTCTTGTGCATCTACCAATTCTTGTCCCGTGAATTAAAGACTAAAATGAAGTACAGTTGCAACCACATGTTATTGCAAGTTGCAATCCACATACACAGGTCAAAGGTCGTATGAGGTAAAGTTGGTCGGTAGTAGAAGGTAAAAGGTCATGAAGTACCTCTCATTCTTCTCTTCTTGCATATAAGGCAGAAGCTAAATGTGTTGAATTTGGTGGAGCCAGCTCACTGTTGATGGTTGGGGTTTGGGATGGTGGGAGAAAGGTAGGGGCACTAATGAGAATTGATTTGCAGTCTGTGATGGAGAGCCACATTGCCAGGCGAGATGGTAGCCATCCCCAATCGGGGCATCATGATGTGCAAAACGACAACTCCCTGTCTGAATCCTGTCAAGGTGACCCATCCTTGCGTGGAAAGATTGCTACCGGTGGGAGTTTGTCAATAGTGGAATCGGGAGTTGTTGTCTGGGGTAACTAGCAAGCTGTCGTGAGATGTTGAAGGGGAGCGGGGAGAGCTTAGCGGCGTTGTCGACAGAAAGGTCGACGAGAGTGCAGTCTCTGTCTGACGAGTGGTGTGTGATTCTTTGACAGTATTAGGAAGCAGGTGACTGTTGTCCAACAGAGCCTTGTTTCACCAGTTTTTGTGTGTGATGTTCTTCCAAAGCACCCTGCAGGTGCAATGCCTGAAAGTACTGGTGAAACTGCAGATGGGGAGGAAAAAGGCAGCCAGTAATGGGTCTCATGGCTAGTGAAGTTACTGTGTCCAGCTTTTTTGTGTTTAGAATATTGCCACCATTCTGGGGCGGCATATTCATCCGGCACTGTGACCGAGCCAGGGGGTGTGCGAAGAGTGGATGGACTAGAACCCCATGAAGATCCAGCAAGGCGGACAGGAGGTCATTTCTCGAAGATACCTTTTCACATACTGACTCGAGATGCTGCCGATAATAAGTGCCGATCAAGCTTCAACTCCCAGATAAGTGGTGTAGGATTGTGTGGCAGAGGCATCCATTGAGGTTAATTGGAACTGGCAATGAGCATCTTTGGTGTTAAGATGAAAGCAGTAAGTCAAGTAAGTGTGGTGGTCTAAGCTTCACTCAGCTTGAGTCTCCAGGCTTGAGATATGCTGGGTAGGGCCATATCTGCAGTAAGTGTACTTTCTACTTCAGTCCAGCTTCTGTCCGAGTGAAGAAGGGCAAGATCGTCGGCGTAGCCGTATTGTCTAGATGTTGTTTGAGGTAAGCTGCTGATAAACAAGTTGAACAGCATAGGAGCCAATACTGATTTTTGTTGGACTCTGTTCCTGAACAATGCAGTCGACTGCTCTGCCCATCACTGGTCTTAAGAACAAAGCTGCGGTTTGAAAGCATGTTACACATGAATTGTACAAGGTGACGATCCAGGATGGTCCTGAGAAGCTTGAGTGTCAAGCCCTGGTACCACACTGTGTCATATGCTGCAGTAAGGTCCACCAAGATGACGCCTGCTTTACGACGCTTTTCAAAGCTCTCTTCAATATCATTTGTGAGTTTTACAATTTGATGGACAGTGCTCATCCTTTAAGCATTCTTAACTACTTAACACTGTGTGCAAGAACTTGGTAGAACCTTTGTTTCTGTGCTCAGAATTTCAACAGCTTCCAGTTCTTTTTTTTTAACGGTCTCACTCCCATCCGTCTTTTTGTCTCCCAATTTGTCTCTCAACTACATACAGAAGAAGTGTTACACTTTCTTTTTTGCACACCTCGCTGACATTGAAGCACAATTTAGATACATTAAAAGTACTAACCAAATTTAAGTTCAGGTCAAAAATTCTAATCAATCACTTAAATAATAAATAGAGTGGGTTCATGCATCATTGCTGCTTGATATTCAGATGCCGATCCACATTGAGGACAACCAATTGATATTGGAATTACATTTGGTTCCCCCTGGTCCCAAGAAGGGGTTCTGTTGTTCAGGATCGAGCCAAAAAAAAGTTTCTGCTTGCCCTCGCCAAACTGACCATCCCAACCAAAAAACCTTTTCCCCCTCTCTTTTTCTTACTCTCATCCCCAGCCAAATTTCAAGATCATTTCCTGTCACCCCATTGAATCACTCCAAACATACTCAGAGATTCCCTGACCCATGCATTGTGATCTAACAGTAAAAGCCGGTGACTGAGGACACTTTGGGTGAGCGACAGCCAAACTTGCCCCAAAATAGTTTTTTTTTGACAAATTTGCTAAATTTTCTTTAAAAAATAAGTCTTTGGGTGAAATTTTCAAAATTTGCCAAAGAAATAGGGGTCTTTTGGTGACAGTTGTAAAATTTTCAAAACATATGGGGTCATTTGGTGACAACGATACTGAAAAAAGGGGTCTTAACAGCCTTACAAAATGCAGTGCCTCCAAAGTGGAAGTGCCTCCCCGGCTATAACAGTGCTTTTGTATGGCAGGACCGTTCTGCCTATTCTCCATCAGGTCTGAAGTAAGAATTAACATCATTGAGAATAATCCTGGCTTCAGTCTTCAAAGTGGACATGAAGCTTATTAGATTAGAAACAGACTATAACATTTGAAGTCACTAACCTCCAAATTATGTATTTGTCTCAAAAAGCAGGCCCAATTTGTGGAAAGGGAATTATCGTGTAGCTCTTATAAAATAAGTCAAGGAGGTAAAATGTTGAAAAGGGATAACTCATGTCTAATTATGGATACACAACTGCAAGGGCACCCATATTTTCACCAATTTCATAGAAAAGATGACCCATTCATATACCAGTAGCACCAATTTGTCCATAATAAATCTGTGCCACATTTTCCATGTATTTTTTTCCATCAATTTTACTACAATTATTGTCCCCACGGAACAAGTTCGGAACGGGGACTATAAAATGAGCAGTGTCCGTCCGTCCATCTAAATGTTAACCCCGGAACATTTGGTCGTGTCTTTTTTCTAGATGAGCTAGAGCAGCCAACTTGGTTATATTTAGAGCAGGAGCAGAATATCATAGGGCCTTATTTAAGGAGTTTGTTTACCCCCCACTACAGAAAAGGTTTAACACATTTGGTAGTTAGTATGGACCCTCTACATCAATGCTAGGTAGGTAGTACTCTCAAATTGTGCTATCACTTTTTCAATAGGGGCCAATTTAAGTTTACACAGGGGTCAAATTTTTAAAATGCCCCAATCATGTTGAAATGTATGCCATATTGTCCATCTAATCATAAGGATTCCAAATAAGTATAGTTTGTACCACCTACGACCATTGGTTTTGGGAGTTATAGGGTAAAAATGGTAAAAAAGGTCAATCTCAATTTGTACAGGGGTCAACATTAAAAGTTAATCTGATTATATTTTAAATACTTGCAAATTATTGCCTGAGGTAAGATGACTCCTAAAAAGTATGGTTTTGATTATGTTAAATGCTTACTTACAGAGAAAAGGGTCAAAGAAGGTCAATGCCAATTGGATTATGTTGCCCTATGACCTATTTTGTTGCATAACATGGTAACTATGCATTGTAGATGGTATACAAATATATACTGCCATGAGAGGCTCTGGTTAAACTACGGGCCCGAGGTGACATCAATAGTACTATTTTGCTGAGGGGCACAGCCCCTCAGCAAAATAGTACTATTGATGTCACCAAGGGCCCATAGTTTTAATCCAGAGCCTCAAATTTAGGCAGTATATATTTGTTTTATATACTTTATTAAATATATTCATTGTTTATTGATTGGTTGAAAGAAATTTAATAAAATTAAAATATTAAACTGCCCATAGCCTAGGCCTAGGCTACACGTCTTCATCTTGAGGCTATTTCTTCGTCCATAAATTTCATGTACACTTCTAGTTTAATCTTCAAATAATTTTTAAAAAAAGTCAAATTCCAAACAGTTCCGAAAACGGCTAATGCAAACAGTCATGACTCAAAGTGAGTCAAATTCCAACTAAACCTGACCTGGGTTATCGAGCTGGTACTGTCAGTGACTGTCATACGTCAGAACTGAACATTGCCGACAAGCTTACACTCACACTGCCTCGTTGAAAAAGGCAAGAGTGAGGCTATACTTGATCTGCTTATTTGTATTGTCGCTTGAACTTGAAGCACTGTTGATAAAATCTTTCAATTCCTCGCCATCATCATACAGCTTATAAAACGCGGCGTTTTACTGTGGAAATCACTCATTCATCAAGTTGTTATGATTTCGTAGAGTTGACCTCGGATGACGATATGTCGTCTGCGAAAGGCCAGGGGAAATACATAGGGTTGACATCCTACATATTACGATCGCATTAAATTGTTTCTGGATGTCTGCCATATGGTGGATGCGCCTGTTACGCCACTGTTTTTATGGAAAATAGGTGCTACAACATAGAAATTGTGACCTTTGTATGCCTATATGGCAAGATTCCCACAATGGATATTTATGATTTTTGCAAAGGTAATTGCATGCACATGTCCCTACTTATATCAGTTGTCAAAATTGTGTCGCCACTGCTTAAAATTGTTCTAAAAATAAGAGACAATTTGCACCGGGTCAAACAACTGTAGAGTAGCCAAACTTGGTATATTGTAGGAGGGCACAAGCCCCGACTAACCATGTCATTCAATTCCCCCAGGGTCCTCCCCTGGGTCTGTCGGGGGGGGGGGTAAACTTCAAAAAATGTCAATATTGCACAAAAAAGTCAACAATTGGCCATATATTTTTTTCTAGATGAGCTAGAGTAGCCAAACCTTTGTCTTTAGAGTTATTTTTAATTGAGTTATGGATGGAGCTCATTGAGTTATGTTTTTAGGGCTGTTTTTAGAAGATGTGTTTGGTGAGTTATGGATGGAATTCCATGAGTTGTTTTTAGAAGTTTTTTGGTTATAAATGGAGTTCATCTTTGAGTTGTGGATGGAGTTCATTAAACTCCATATCATTATCCATATTCTTTTCCATTGGCTTACATATTTAAAAAAAAAAAAAAAAAAAAAAAATCTTTCAATTCCTCGCCATCATCATACAGCTTATAAAACGCGGCGTTTTACTGTGGAAATCACTCATTCATCAAGTTGTTATGATTTCGTAGAGTTGACCTCGGATGACGATATGTCGTCTGCGAAAGGCCAGGGGAAATACATAGGGTTGACATCCTACATATTACGATCGCATTAAATTGTTTCTGGATGTCTGCCATATGGTGAATGCGGGTAGAAAATAGTCTCTGTAGCGTGTACATATCAAATGTCACCACTATTCATGATCTATGAACTGCGACTTTCGTTACGAGGGAAAAGAATATATACGGCTTAAAGGTACTATTTACGGACGTGAATAGTATTTTTCGACACATCCTCAAGTCTTCTTCTTCTTATCGTGTCCAAACACTGTGGTTCTCAAATATGATCCAGCCAGAGATGGGTACAACGTCTGGCTGCTTCACTGAATTCCGCAAGGTCCTTGTTTGTGCATTGTTGCTCCAGCAGTGGGCAGACCAAGAGGTGTTCCATTGTCTGTGGTGCTGTTCCACAACCACAGGTAGCATCCTGGTCTGCCTCCAGACAGCCCCACTTCCGCAAGGAAACCCCAGACCGGCCAGCTCCGGCTCTCAATCTATCGAGGCATCGCCATTCAGCCCACGAGGAGCCAGCCCCAGGCGGGAGACGCTCACCAGGTTCAACACCGATAGATGCCACCTGGCTGATGGCAAGTCTCCCTTTCCACAAGGCGACCCTCCCTACCTCCCCAGAGACCGTCAACCATCCTCAAGTGATATAGTGTATCTATTTTTAACATGTGACACACTTTCAACCAATCAATAAACAAGAATATATTAATGAAGTATATAATACAAACTATTCCTTATTTTGACACATTAAGCTAGATGATCAACTTCTTTCATGTTTTACCAAAATTGGAGCAATTTCTGATTTTGACCCCTGTACACATAGAAATTGACCTTTTTTTACATTTTGGCCATTTGACCTTTAACTCCAAACCAATGGTTGCATCGATGGTACCAAACCACAGCAGCCAGCAAAGTCCCGCTGTGCATGGATTACACCACATCAGGTCACGCACTGCTGCCATTTAAAAACACGGACATTTACTTTGCATTTCCCAAGAAAAATTGATGACCGTGTAGGAATTTTTTTGTCTAAAATGATTCCTTTTATACCACCCGAAACCGTTCAACAGAAAAACTTCTAACCGGTCACATATTTTTGTTTTAAAACCTTATAATTAAACCCGAATATCAAATTTCCAGAGACGCCTACTGAAGTCGGTTGAAGAGACTCTTATTTGAACAATGACACTCATAACAATAGCTCAGCGGGATGTTGTCAGCTGCTGTGGGTACAAACTATACATTTTTGGAATCCTTATGACTAGACAGACAATATGGCATACATTTCAATATGATTGGAGCATTTTAAAATTTTGACCCCTGTGTAAACTTAAATTGGCCCCTATTGAAAAAGTTATACCACAATTTGAGAGTACTACCTACCTAGCATCGATGTAGAGGCATGCCCGTACGCAAGGGGGGTGGCCGCACCCCCAAATTCCACAAAAGGTTAAAAGGTCCACTTCTTGATGAATTTTTTGATAAAATGGTCCAAAATTTAGAGAAATATTGACAAGAAAGTCCACTTTTTGGTGGTGAAATTGTCAAAAATGCCAAAAAAGGACCATTTTAGGGGGTTTAGGTCCATTTTTACCAAAAGAGGTCCACTTTTTCGAAAAAAGGTCCACTTTTTCAAAGTCCCGCATCCCCCAAAATAAATCTTGCTTACGGTCCTGTGTA
Organism: Ophioderma brevispina; assembly: GCA_023653785.1. Lineage (NCBI taxonomy): Eukaryota > Metazoa > Echinodermata > Ophiuroidea > Amphilepidida > Ophiodermatidae > Ophioderma > Ophioderma brevispina. The sequence continues at coordinate 45,470 of JAMKCH010001035.1, read as the reverse complement.
GAGGGTCCATACTAACTACCAAAGGTATCAAACCTTTTCTGTAGTGAGGGCTAAACGATGATGTTTGATCTACTAACCGTGTCATTCACCCCCCCCCCCAGTCATCCCATGGGTTTGTCAGGGGGGTAGGGAAATGTCAAAGGACATTTGGTCATATCTTTTTCCTAGATGAGCTAGAGTAGTCAAACTTGGTATATTGTAGGAGGGCACAAGCCCCAGTTAACCATGTCATTCCAAATTCCCCCAGGGTCCTCCCCTGGGTCTGTCAGGGACTGGGAAAATATCAACAAAGCCAATATTGCACAAAAAAGGTCATATTTGGTCATATCTTTTTCCTAGATGAGCTAGACACAGCTGTTTGAATGTCTCATTTATTATGACAAAATATAACAAAAATTATCAACAGCGACACAGTTTTGACAACTGATTTTGATTATATATTCCACTGACTACATCCTGTGTAAATTTTATGAAATTTCATTTCGGGCAAATGTGATTTTTCTTAAAAATCTAGTTTTACATATATTTTTATGCAGTGGCGTAACGGGCCTGCTCGCTCTGAGGGGGCAAATTTCCCAGTCTTGGGAAATTTTCCCTCTCAAGGGGGTCAAAAGGCCAATTTTTCCCGGTCAGAGGGCTAAAAAACGGCTGATTTAGCATGATTTTTGCAATTTTTTTCCCGGCCAAAGTCGTCAGGGGGGCAACCTGCCCCCCCCGCCTGTTACGCCACTGTTTTTATGGAAAATAGGTGCTACAACATAGAAATTGTGACCTTTGTATGCCTATATGGCAAGATTCCCACAATGGATATTTATGATTTTTGCAAAGGTAATAGCTCTTGCATGCACATGTCCCTAATTATATCAGTTGTCAAAATTGTGTCGCCACTGCTTAAAATTTGCACAGGGTCAAACAACTGTAGAGTAGCCAAACTTGGTATATTGTAGGAGGGCACAAGCCCCGACTAACCATGTCATTCAATTCCCCCAGGGTCCTCCCCTGGGTCTGTCGGGGGGGGGGGGACTTCAAAAAATGTCAATATTGCACAAAAAAGTCAACAATTGGCCATATATTTTTTTCTAGATGAGCTAGAGTAGCCAAACCTTTGTCTTTAGAGTTATTTTTCATTGAGTTATGGATGGAGCTCATTGAGTTATGTTTTAGGGCTGTTTTTAGAAGATGTGTTTGGTGAGTTATGGATGGAATTCCATGAGTTGTTTTTAGAGGTTTTTTGGTTATAAATGGAGTTCATCAATGAGTTGCTTTGTAGAAATTTCTTTGAGTTGTGGATGGAGTTCATTAAACTCAAAATCATTATCCATATTCTTTTCCATTGGCTTACATATTTGTATGCATGTATGCCCAATCTTGTAGCCATTTTTGATATCTGCAAGAAATTTTACAGATGATTTACTGATTCCTGCATCTACAATATGGCTGGTTGAAACCCTATGAATTAAGACTTTCTACACTTGGTGCTCATTTTGTTTGCTCTTCTCCATACAAGCACAGTCCCTGCAGTCTGGTGGCCGGAGTATTTATTTATTTATTACAATTTAGAGGAGCAAGACCTCAGAGGTATACCCAACAGTGGTAAAACCACTCTAACAGGGATATCCCTCGAAACTGACCAGAACGGCTTGGGACAATCAGGGGTTACCACCCTACACTTCTCGACACTGACTGTGATATACAAATACAGATATGACTCTCTGTACATGGGACCAACAGCTTAATGTCCCCTCCGAAGGACGGGATATTCTCGTGGTTCATTTGCCCAAGTCCAAATGAACCACGGGGAGAGCGGAATTCTAGTTTTAATCAATAGTTCTTATACAAATTAAATCCAGAATTTAGTACACAATTAAATCCCAGCTTGTGGCCCTACCGGGGCTTGAACTGGGAACCTCCTGTACCAAAGGTGAATATCCTAACCAGTGGGCCACGCTCTCCCACTAACTCTAACTCTTTGCTGCGATAACAAGAGGAACCAGGTTCAAGATATGTCTTTAATTCAATTTAATGCGTACCTGTTAGTTCATGTCTACATACCTATAACTGAAATTTTGAATTTTGTGATAACGACATCAAAATCAAGAAAATCTTTGAAATAAGATTTTCTCAAGGGTTTGTATTGAAATATAACACAAAAGTACTGAAATCATGAAATGCACCTCCAAACATTTTCTCTCAGATTTGTTCCACTTTTCACAACTTTAATATAGTCTTTGAGAAAGTTGGTGAAATAATGACAAGAGTACCATTATGCTCTAGGTCTAAACTGTAAAGTCTCAAAGGTATTCCAGAGTTAGTCAGACAGTTTGGAAAATTTCCAGCTTAGCATGACTCTACTAATATGTAGGGTCACTGATACAAAACTAACAGTAAGTAACATAAACAAAAGCTTAAAGGAGCCAATTCTGACTTAGGATTTATAGATATAACCATAACCACAAATTGAAAACAGACTTTCATAAATATTTTGGGAGCACCAAACTAGAAATAGATATTTCATTTTTTTAAAGATAGCAATGATCTTGATGATGTATGCAATGCCAGTCTGTTTTTTGATGATACATACCACCGTTTAACCTCAAATTAAAAGCACATTGACTTTTAATGTGAAAATGGAAATTTACTATTCAACATGAAATGTGGTTATGACAGGCTATTCCAGAAATATTTCACCAACCCCCACTCAAAAGTAAGTCAGATTCCAGTGGATTTTGTAAGACGAGGATGCACCATTAGGCATCAAGGGGAGGAAGAGGAGGTGGAAGCTTTTCTGGGAGAAACCTAGTTCATTAGTGATAAGAAAACATTTGCCCCACTGATGAGTAAAAAAAACTTTCCCCCACCTTCCTATAAAACAAAGGTATACTTAAAACTGGAAATAAAATAACTTAGCCGCTAAACTTTTGACCTAATCCAAACTTTTATAGCCCCTTGAAATCTATTGGTGCCATATCTAACTTTCATATCAGCTTCAATCTCATCTCTTTATGTCAGTGCATCTTCAGTGAATGGCATCACTAGATTGGTGAGTTGTTGGTTTCTTTGAACCAACAAAGTTTGTACACGATATCCTCCCCAAATTGTTCCAAGTTTGCTAGGGGATGTATGCACAAATGGTAGTCTTACAATATCTCCACTCAATTCAAGGTTCTTATTGCCTGATGAAAATGAACCGGTGCACTGCTTAAAAACAAAAGTAAACTGACATTGTTAAACTATACCTGTGTTACTTAAAGGGACATGATGGCATGAAAAAAAAATTGACATAATGAAAAGGACCCTTACTGAAATCACTTCCACGAGTTTGAAAACAATTTGGATGTTTACATTCTGTAAAAACAGTAAAAACAGGAAGAGTTCCGGGGGAGGGGGGGTGGCAGTTTGTGGCAATTTCTGAAACAAGGATGCTGACATTGCTGCCAGCATTTACCAAACTTGAAAAGCATGTTGTCATCAGCTCACAGACCATTGCTATTGTATATGTGCTAATCCAAGCTAATCCATCTTTCACATGCCAGATCAATATCTTACTACAAGCCTAAAGTACAATGCCTGAATCCCGGTCTGAATGCTTTTGAATTGTGTCGCAAAACATGCCAGATACACTGTAAATTCTGTCAGGGATGTGAACACCTTTTCTGTTCCAGAAATTGCCACAAATGCCCCTCCCCCTCCCCCCGGAACTCTTCCTGTTTTTACAGAATGTAAACATCCAAATTGTTTTCAAACTTGTGGAAGTGATTTCAGTAACGGTCCTTTTCATTAGGTCAATTTTTTTTCAGGCCATTATGTCCCTTTAAAATCTGTGTTTCAAAATGTGACGTGTGTGTTACTTGTCCGGTTACCTTTGAGGGGTCAAGCGGAGAACACTGTCATAGTTAGTGGCTTCCCCAGGCTCTAGCCATGCCACTAATTGTAGGAACTAAAACATCCAAAGAAGCAAACTTGTCAAGCATGGTTATGAATGAATGAGAAAATAAATGTTATGCAATTTTGTGAACAATCTTGGAAATTGTTGAACTTATCCCCTAATTACTGCCATGCCACAATATGTGTTTTGGGATTAAGCAAAATTGGAGAGGGGAGATGATAAGTTTCTGGAATAGCCAAATGTACCTGGTATGTCCATTTCAACTCAAGCATGGTGAAGGGGGACTAGAGTATGAAATTGTGGCATGGACTATGACAGATTGCTAATTGGTTGAGGTTGTAAAGACCACCTATGGAACGGATATAGCATCCCAAATGCTGGCAGCACACTACGAAAGTTCTGAGGCTTTCACTTTCAACCATAGGTATTTCTATTTCAAGAAAAATGTCCTCTTGGGATCGCTTGCTAGACTTTTTACATGTCATTGTGGTCAAGGTAGTGATGATAACCCAGGAGTGATAAATGCCTCCACTCCAGCGCCTCTCCTAAAAAGTACATTGCCAATTCTTTTGGGAACAATTTGAAGGTGGAAGTTTCAAAAGTAATGTTCTGTGAAGTTGTAAACAGATTTACAAAACAAAGTGTTTTTATTGTAGTCTAGACAATTTCAGGAAACTGGAAATTGAGAGTTGCTGAAGATGGTGGAATATCATCACTTGGGACTGATTAAAGTCTGAGACCCAAGTGATACAACTGATGTTGCCACTTTCAGGTATCAATCAAAACCATAATGGGTTGTGATTAGCTAGAATTGGTTTGGTGGGTCTATTAGCCCAACCCAAGATTTCATTTCATCCAATCATAGTGCAGGTCATGTATGATGGACAGGCGAGGTATGAAACAACATTGATCATTTGGTTTTGGACTCTGATAATAGCTTGTTAGCACTTATACCAACAGTCCAAACTTTTATAAGCTTGTCATAAATCTTCAGAATTATGCATTTTTTGTATTGACTGAATAAAGGAGGCATGAAGGCACTAACTCACAGCTTTTGAAAGTCTTATTTATTATGACAAAAATAAAGTGACACAGTTCTAACAACCTAAGTTGGGTTTTTTATTCCATTAGCTACATCCTGTGCAAATTTTATGAAATTTCATTGCGGGCAAATATATTTTTTTGTACAAACCTAGTTTTTCACAGATCAATCTAGAGAATGGGCATAAAGAGGGCACTATAACATGCAGATCTTGATCTTTGTAGGCCTGTATGGTAAGATTATCACAATTGATTTTTCTGATTTTGACAGGGTAGTAGTGTTACAAATGTCTGCTTGCCTTTCTGCAGGCTCTCTCTGCCTCTGTCTGAATGTTGGTTTTTTTGCAGATGAAAACTTTAAATCCAATTGCAACCATTATTATGTTTGTATGGATCCATGTGTGGGAAAATATTGAATCCATACACAATAATGATAAAATTGGATGATTTACACCCAATATTTATTGGTCTTGCTATGAGTTTGGTCTTTGCAACTCATAGCTTGACCAATAAATATGCGCTCAATCAATCCAATTTTATACTACACTTAGGTCTTGGATGCAATGAAGAACCTTCATCATATGTTAATGAGGCCAAAGGTCACATCCAAGGTCAAAGGTCATCTCAGGTCAAGTGATACTATGTGTCATATGACAATATGATCCAGAGTTCACTTTTAACCCTAGTTGTGCAATCACAATGATGAAAAATTAAATATAAATAGTCATGCTTCCAATCTTTGGTAATGAAGATAGACATAGTGGGCAGGCCTACACTTATACACTCACAAGACTAAGCTTAACCTGGGTACTCCCATAGGCCTGGCCCTAGATGCTGGTACATAGGTTACGGGGATATCCACCCAATGAATTAGTCTTTGGACAGGGATCGATCCATACTATAATTAGAAGAAAACCAAGAGTGGCTTAAAGGTGCAACGAGAGATTTCACCTAAACAGGTTGTCCCGAAAAAATGTGAATTCCTGATTGGTGTACTGGTGTAAAGCTTTATATTAACAATATCCCTCTGAGAACTGTTCTTTGGTACGAATTGGGAGAATTTCATAATTTCGTATAGGAGGCAATACGAAATTCAGCATATGTTTTCTAATGAAATAATCAAAGCATAATACAAATCACCTTTTGTTTTCATTTAAGTTTTTTCTGTAATCCCAAATAAAAGGTAGGGATTTATTGTGTCATCTAATCTGGATATGACACACTACATATCACAGAATATGGATGACTTGAAACTCTCGTTCACCTTTTAAGGCTGGACCTTTCATTCCATAAGCTAATACCCTCTCCTTTCTTGTGCATGATTTCTGTAGGGTTACATATGGACACAAGTAGCATCACTTTGGTGTTTTGGCTGTGACCAACTTTAGTAATTAGAGAGCTTTTAAAACAATCTTGGGTATGCACCCTGAAGAGATGGAATTGAGGGCAAAGCGTTAAGTGATGTTCCTACAAGGTTCACAAGCCTGAACCATGGGGATTGATTACTGGGAATAGCTGTTCCCTAACTTTAAGTGAAACATTTATAACAACAAATACTCAGGATTTCATGGCCCATTACAGCTTGTGAAGAAGTCATAAGTGATGTTATGAGTGCCCTAAAGTATCCTTGGAGACCAATGAGTTATGTCGCGTGCGTAGCACAGCTGACATATTGTGCTCATAGGCGTTCTTTCTTTCTTTCTTTCTTTCCTTCTTTCTTTCTTTCTTTCCAAACGCTCCTTAAAATGCTTTCTCCTAACCAAACGCTTGGGCCGATTTCAACCAAACTTGTTCTGAAGAACCACCGGACCAAGCGTTTATATGGTGTACACAGATTTGTGACAAAGTTCTGCATGCCGATTAAAGGGGCATTCTTTGAAAATCTATAATTCCTTCTTCTGCCATAAATCAATTGCTATGGTCACAAATTTCAGTCAGAAGAACCATTAACCCATGGCCCATATAGGGTGTACACAGATTGGGGTGAAAGGCAAAGTAGGCCGATTAAAGGGGCATTCTTTGAAAATCTATAATTCCTTCTTCTGCCATTAATCAATTGCTATGGTCACAAATTTCAGTCAAAAGAACCATTATCCCAAGGCCTGTATAGGGTGTACACAGATTGGGTGAAAGACAGTGTAGGCCGATTAAAGGGGCATTCTTTGAAAATCTATAATTCCATTTTCTGCCTCAAATTAATTGCTATGATCACCAAAGTTGGTCTGAAGAACCACTGACCCAAGACCCATAAGGGTGTAAACCACATTGGGGTCAAAGGTCATGTAGGCCGATTAAAGGGGCATTCTTTGAAAATCTATAATTCCATTTTCTGCCTCAAATTAATTGCTATGATCACCAAAGTTGGTCTGAAGAACCACTGACCCAAGACCCATAAGGGTGTAAACACATTGGGGTCAAAGGTCATGTAGGCCGATTAAAGGGGCATTCTTCATCAAATCTATAAATTGCTGCTTTGGTCTCAAATTAAATGCTATGATCACTTAAATTAGAAGAACTTCTGACTCAAGGACCATATAGAGAGTGTACACAGATTGGGTGAAAGACAGTGTTGGCTGATTAAAGGAGTATTCTTTGAAAATTCAGAAATTCCTTCAGTCTCAAATCTAGTGCTATGATCACCAATGTTGGTCAGAATAAAACCATTAACTACGGAAACAAAGTCCTATATGGGGTGTACACGATTATCAATTCAAATTAACGATTAAAGGGGCATTCTTTGAAAATCTGTAAATTACATCTTCCGCCTTACTTACTCAAAATAACCCTCCGTTCAAATTAACAGGTTCACTAGTTGTGGTCAAAGGTCATAGAAACATTGCATGCTGACATTAGTGCTTCTTCAGAAGCACATTTTAGCCCTAGTTGATCTTTTCACTGTGAACTATGTTGATTGTTTCTGTTATTAGAAAACCCAATCTGTGGGAATTGTTTAGTGCTTCTTAGTATGCAGTGGCTATTTTCACAGGTAAATTGTATCTGTTATATTATGTCCCATATTCACTCAGAATATATATATAATATATAATGATGCTGCTTTCCTTTTACAGAAACATATTTTAAAGCTTCTTGGAATCAACATTAACATATAGATCATTGACCTTTAGATTTCAGGTTTATGTGGGTGCAGATGCATAAGAGACATAATGCCTAACTTTCATGCAAGAAGCAAGATGTGGAAAGTTAGGCATTATGTCTCATATGTATCTGCACCCACCTAAACCTGAAATCTAAAGGTTGTTAATGTTAGGATGACCTGTAGTTTTTAGGGTTGAAGGTCAACAATAAATTGAACAAATGTGTACGCACAATGATAAGGATGGCCAAAGGGGGCAAAAGCAGTGGCGGTGCCAGCAGGGGGAAATTTCCCCCTAATTTGTTTCTTCCCCAGTCCCCCCAGTCCCCCACCCCCCCCCCCACAAAGGAAAAAATGATGGTTTGGGGGCAAAAATCAGCTATTTAGGGCCAAAAATCAACCAATTTTGGTAAAAATCAGTGACTTGGGCCCAAATTGGTTAAAATTGCTGAATTTTTGGATAGTTTGCCCCCCAATTTCACTTTCCTGTGGCTATTGCTAAAGACTGCAAACTTTCACCCACATTGTCCTTGTGTCGCCCACCCATATTCATATAGTGATCATTGTGTCAAAGTTTACAGGACAGTTAATAAGCCACCTTGCTCTTAAAGGTAATGAAACCTTATAAGGCCAATGAAAGTCAATGTATGTTTCCGTAACATTTTTTGCAAATCAATAATGAGGCAACTTTTTCATTTTTCATTATTCATAATTTTTTCAGTAACAGTCCTTTCAATCAACCTTCATCGTGATCTAATACCTACAATATTGTCTCAAAACAACACCCTACATTTAGAAATGATTTTGCAAGTGTTCTTTGGTTTAAAACGACTAATTCAACGTCACAAGATGTATCAAAAAAAGAAACCTTGATATTTTCTTTAAAAATACCAAAATAATGAACTTTTTAGGGATTTCAGCATCTCAAACTCGGGCAGAAAATCATAACGCGGGCGGGTTACGGGGAAACATACATCGACTTTCATACGCCTAAAATGGAAGCATTTCCATTGCTACACCATGCACCACACACACAATAAGCTCCCAACAAACTCAAACTATTTTCTATTGAATCCAGAGCTTTGAAAATCGCCCACCAGTTGTATTTTGAAGCCTAGGGTATTAGTGTTAAGTCTGACCCTTGTTACCAAGGCTAATAGGTGGGGAAGTCACTAGCCCTATACCAATGTGTGGTCCTGACTCCCACAGGAAAGCCTTAACTACTCATACCTAAAGTATGATAATAAATGTTTTATTCAAGCTTATTTATAGCAATAATGTAAAAGGCTATGAATGTACCAAGGATATTGAACTTTTGTAAATGTGGATATTTTTTGTGTTTTTTTGCTAGCAAAAATGTGTAACACTTAAATTTCAATAACAGGTATATTCACTGATTTAAAACACACACAGGGGTTACAGTGAGGTGGGCACGTACCACCCCCCACCCCGTGTGTGCTTTAAATCAGTGAGGGGTGCACACACCCAAATTTCACAAAAGTTCACCTGTTGGTCAGTGTTAAAAAAAGGTTAGAATCCATTTCCAGCCTTTTGGGATGCATGATGATGTGATGCAAAGGCCACAGGTATTACTCATTTAACCTCACCTTACCTGCCAAGTATGTATGAATCCCCCTGCTTTTTTTAAAGCATTGAAGAAAAAAGAATTGAGTCTACTGGGTAGAAAATTGTAAAGTCTTGTATTACATACCATAGTCCACTTAACTTAAAATCATCACCCTGTGAACTCCTATTTATGCCCCAGAACACATCCTTATTAAAACACACTTTTAAGTTTTTCCCCAAACTATGACAAAGTAATAATAATCATCATTTATGTGGCACTGTATGAAATATGTGCACATTTAAGAAAGATATGCTTAGAATAGTTTTAAATTGTTGCGATTTTCTTTGTATAAAGAATTCTGTTTTGCATTTTGGAGGTAGCTTAAAATCAGCACCCATCCCATAACACACCCTTATCAAAACAGTTCATTTGCATAAAGAATTCTGTTTTGCATCTTGCTAGCAAATACAGTAAAAACAGTAAAAATCCTTACAGTATTCAAAAGTAAGCAAGGAAGTCACTATGCCAATTCCAGAAAAATACACCATTTTTTTCTTGTATAATATTGCAGTGATACAGAATATCAGTCTTATAATTTGACCAAAATTAGGATACAAGTGAAAACTCGCAGTAAAGCTCACTTTTAAAACAATGGCCAAAATGTAGCTTGTATTTACTTTTAGACAGCTTTTAACAACTTTAACTGACTGTGCTGGTATCTAATATTTCAAAAAGTTGTGGTTGGCTTCATATAGTTCACTTTCATAAAATATTTCCTGCATTTTCTTCATTTATGCTTTTGGGTTGTAAAAGTAAAAATCATTTAATTTATTTGTACTTAAGGCTCTCATACGTGTAGTCTTTTTACAGCCTGGATGCCTTGGTAGCAAAATTCAGTAAAAATCTACTTCTTGTGCCTTTGCATATAATTGGCCATACCTCCAAATTTCACTTGCATGCACAGTAAAGGATGAGGACTCGCTAGGATTTCACATTTGCATATCCTACAATATATTACTTTTATTTCAGAATTTTAGTGTTGTATATCAGAAGCATTTAATATTGGGTAACACACTTGTGCCTTTCCCATCTAAAGCGCCATTCTACCATGCAATTTGAAGACTGTATGCCTAGTAATATTACATTGTATGTTTCATTTCATTGTAGGTGACATTTATGATTCCAATCCCACCGCTGCCACCAATCCATCCATTCCACTCAAGCGCCCTCAATCCACACCAAATAGTGATGCAGCACGCTTTGCAACATCGTCATACGAGAGTGCTGTGCCTATATACAGCGCTAAGCTGAATCGCAGACCCACATCGGCTAAACCAAGCTTTGGAGAGGGAGGTAAGTCTTCATCATAAGTCATGTAATTGCATGTTTTTGCCTTACTTTGTCATGCATATCATCTTATCCATTCTTTTAAGTAAAATATTGCCATCTACAAATGTTGTCATCATTGCATCGGTATAATAGTGTTTCAAGTCAACCTACACTTTCTCAACTAATGGATCAATTACAGCAAACTTCTCATCTAAGGGTACGAATCAGAGAAGCACCTATTTTAATGTAAAATGGTTAAAGGTGCGTGTTCCGATCGTCTTTGGGACCCCCCTGATTTACCCGGAAGTAGTATCGATTTTGATATCAGATGAAAGGCCGTATTTTTCTTCTCATTGTCGCCCTGAAATTTGAGCCCTCAAAACCATTTCATTCCCAAGATATAAACAAAAAACCGCCGTTTTAGTGGTTAACCATCACTATTAGCACAGTATTGAATAGGGCTTTGCAACATGCATTATTGCGTCTACCATCAAAACCACAAGTTTGTTTCCCACGGTACTTGGTGGGGTGTATGTGCAAGTGCCAGTGTCTCATATCAAGTAGAGAACACAATACACATAAATCGGAACAAGCACCTTTAACTCATAAACTTAAGGGCAATTGAGGAATACTCCGATCTGATTTGGCTTAGGTTTCCTGAAAATGTTGTTTTGGAGAACCCATCTTCTAAATACTTCAGCAGCCTGCAGTGAGGAGATCCATTTCAGAACTGTTGTCCAGAAATCCAAATCACTTTTTTAGTTTCAGTGCATATTTATACAACCTATGTCCTGACAGAGACCTGCTGCTGAACTGCCTTAAATCTAGAGAGAGTTTCTTAAGCAAAATCCAACCCCTTGAAACAGTCACTAAGAAGTTTAAGAAAGTTGCCTTGTGGAAAGCAAGACTTGCTATCAACCAAGTATCATCTATTGGTTTTGAACCCAGTGAGCATCTTCCACCTGGTGTTGACTCCTCATGGGCTAAATGGCGATGTCTCAAAAAATTTAAAAACCGGAATAGAAGCAGATCAGGACACTACCTGTGGTTGTGGAACAGCACCACAGACAGTGGAACATCTCGTGGTGTGGCCACTTTTGGAGCAACAGTGCACAGACAAGGACCTTGGAGAATTCAGTGAAGCAGCCAGACATTGTACCCTTCTCTGACTGGATCATATTTGAGAACCACTGTCTTTGGACACGATAAGAAGGCCATAGCTGTATATCTGCTTATTTTTAGGTTCATAACACACTGAGAGTTTACTGTTTCTGGTATCTCCTTCACAGTCATATCAAAACTTTTGGGTAAAAGATGTTTTTCCGTATGACAGCAGTGTTTCATATATCTGTAGGTGCCACTCTAGTCTGTATCAAAAATGTTGCCCTCATAATCTTAAAGGCATAGTAGCACATTCTGCCACACAAACCCCATCATTTTTATGAGCAGAAAATAATCAACCTAGAGTACCAAGTAGTTCAAATCATACCCATCATTTTTACTTGAATTTGATATCATGATATAATTTCTTTCCCATTTCCCAGTATAGGTACTAATGTCCGTATGCACAAAAGATTTAGTCCTTGTCTGGGTTTAAATAGAAATTTGACCCTTCCAATTAAGAAATTTTCCTTTGTATATTGAAGAATAACTTTGATTTGCATTTTGAAGAATAACTTTGATTTGCTTTAAATTTTTGCCTTGCAATCGTCCAAGTTTGCTAGTTTTTTTGTTAAGGAAATATAAATAGATTTACTCACACAACCATATTTTGCTTAAACATAGTCGAAATTTAAACTTGGGTTAAATCGTTAGTGCATATGGGCCTAAATGTTCTAATTATCCCTAATGGATGATTTTGTAGTACAAGCCTTAGTTTTGACCTATTTCTTGTCTCAAAATTTCTTCCAAGATTGTCCAATACCTCCTTGTTTTCTGTACATTTCCCACAACCCTCAAGCAATCTATCATCAACTTGTTTCTTCAAGAACCCAATCTTGATCCAAACACATTGAAGAATTACGGCCAGTCGCTATAGTAAATTTCTATCAAACGTATTGAGAAAGCTGCTTCATGCCAGGTAATTAATCATTTGGATTTGGAATAACCTTGGTGAAATTTAACCAATCTTCATACACAAATGGTCACAGCACTGACAACTGCTCTTCTTAGTTAAAAATGGACATCCTCCAACTCTCGATACATAATGCTATTTGTATTACTTGAACATGTCGGCCACTTTGATACGGATGACCATGCTGTTTTTCCTTCAGAGACTGGAATTTCGTTTTGGTATGAGTAAATGTGTTCGTTCATGGTAACACAACCTCCATTGAAAAACAGGTTACCAAGGTTGGGCTATAAATAATGATACATCAGTTGAACATATTTTACAATATTCCTTACCACAGGGTTCCATCATTGGCCCTCAAGCTTTCCTATTGGTGATTTATCTGCAAGTACAATAATTTGTTTGTCATCTTACGCGTATGATACCAGTTTGTTACCTCATTTGATCCCAAAATGAGGATGATATGAAACATTCGGTTTAACCTTCTTTGTCACTTGTCATTCATGAAATTAATGACTGGATGGTTCAAATAAGCTACAGCTCAACCAATACAAAACTGAATTTTTTTGTCATTGCTATTTACAGAGTGGTGATACCGTACCTGCATTGAGTCGTATGCTTGTATTAAGCCTGCAACTTTTGTTAAAAACCTTGTGTTTATTTGGATGCTTCACTCAATAGTCACTCATGTTAGTAATGTTTGTAAAATTGTGAAAACTTTCAATTCTTAATCTCTGGCGTTCCCATCAATTCATCACACAGGATGCCGTCAGAGCGCTGGTCCTCTCACGTATTGATTATGCAAAATCTCTTTTATATGGTGCTGGGAAATTGACCTTAAACGCCTCCAGTGCCTGCAAATAAAGCTGCGCGTTTGTTGTTCGCATGTGTCGGGACCAGCCTCTGTCAGCCTCCTAAGGTCTTTACACTGGCTCCTTTAAGGAAAGAATTATCTTTAAGTTGATGACATATATTTACAAATGTTCAAGAAAGCTCCTACCTATCGCACGGATCTTATCATCTGCATCTGAAGTATTTCTGGCAGTTTATAGGCAAAGACTACGTTCGGACTCTGAGCTACCCGTCTGACGGTTTTTTCGCTCTAAAAAGACAGCAGGCTCTAGTTGCTTCAAGACCGCAGCTCCCTTGCTTTTGGAATATGGCTTCCACTCGAATAGGGAAGTCAACAACATGTCATTGTCAAGAAGTGCCTGCAAACCTATCTCTTTGCAAGATCTCTGTAAGGCGCTGTGTGCTGTGTCTAGCCCCATATAAATTCTGTTTTTTATTATCTAAGCTACTGCATAATATTACTGCTAAAAGGCATACTTTCCAATGTGCAAATTTGATTAGTACTGCTCCATTTTAGTCCTGGTAAGTGGAAGTGTTTGTGTTAGGAATATCATTATTTCTCTCTCACTGTCCAGCTAGAGGTCCAATCTAGAATTTTGTCCTTATTTTCATGATTGCAAGTTTTGTCTTGGATACGCTTTTGGTAAGTCTGAATAATCAGATGAAAGAAGAGGAGGTACTTGTTGCCATGAAAGAGCAAGGGTGTCAAGATCCAAATATGATTTCAGTTCTCACAATTAGGATCTAACTTACATCCCAGTACAATCTTGAAGATGATTCCTGGTCCATTTCTCTACCTCTGTTCAGTGATGCCAGGAACCTTGACACAGTTTTCACACACAGATCAAATTTCCCTCTTTGCACATTGTTTAAAATGCTGTACTTTAAACTCATTGTGCACTGTTTATAGTGTCAACCACCTATCTCATGCTGATGCCAGTGCACAGATGTAGGAAACAGAGTAAAGTGCGGATGATGTTTTAACCACCTTGTCATTTTTTACCTCACATATCACATAGGATGCTACACAGGCAAGTTCCCTTGACTTTTATTATCATTCTGCATCATAAGAAATGAAAGTCCACATAACCTATCAGTTTCATCCAGAATCCTGGGGGAATTACTCTAATAGTAATCCAATGTCCTCCATCTCACAGTCTGAAGTCAACCCAGAACTGAAATAATTACCTAGCAACCTGAATAAAGAAAACATTTTAAAAAGCAATTTTTGGTGACTAATTCAAAAATTGTTGAGTGATGATTCAACCTTCTCAAAAAAATTATAGATGATGGATTATGGCACTGCCACAGGCGTCAAAAAACGTCGAGTTTAGAAAAATGACGTCGAGTTACAAAACAGACGTCGAGTTTACAAAAATGACGTCGTTTTACAAAAAAGACGTCGGTTTACAAAAAAGATGGCGATGTTACAAAAAAGCCGTCGAGTAGAAAAAAAGACGGCGAGCTAGAAAAAGACGTCGAGTTTTTTTTCCCGTCCGATTTTCGCGTTCGAGAAGAGCCGCCAAGGCGCTCTACGGAATGTTAACCAAGGCAATGTATTATATCATTGTCCAGTATCCAGCTTTTCAAACAATTAACCTCGGACCCACCGTAGCTGTGTGTAGCACAGGTTCAAAGAGGTGAGAGAAAAATCATTAACATTTGCTCAGACTTCCATGCACAATAGTACAGGAAAAATTGTAAGAGTAATACCACAGTTTACTTCAAGACCGCCTATCCTTAATACTGTTCAACGGTATAACTACAATACAAGTATGCTTATTAAAAATGGGCAAATGAAAAGTTATATTTTATTCTTGAGGTTTGGACTAGGAAAAATATCCAGTTTACCCAATGGTATTTAAATTCATTGAGTAGTTGGCCATTTTTTTTCTATTGTTTTTTTGACAAAAAAATGTTTTTTTGTGTAGTAATAATACCCAAGCTATAGAATGTGTATAACAGGGAATATGTTTGGATTTCTCTTTTGTTTTGTCTTCAGTTTGGTTCTTGTTAAGAATGTTAGTCAAGTAAATGTAAAAAAAACTCCATGAGAATTTTCATGCACTTCTTGGAAATATTTTTGGGTCAACTACTTATTTTTTTCAGTTAGACAACTCTAACTTGTGATATACAGTTTTTTATTTAACGTTAACGTTCAACGAAGCCTGTTAACCCTTTGTTATAAGCTACATGTGGAACCCCATTTCCATCACTGCGAACAAGAATTGTTTGAAATTATATAACTAGTCTTGCAGATAAGCTGTTGTAATGCAAAAGAAGATATATCCAAAGTGTCCCTGCAATAACTATGGTGATTCTTTAAACTTTCAACAAAAGTCCTGCGCGTTTTGAATTAGAGATGCAGATATTTCGTATAAAGAGTATTTTATTTGTCAGTGACACAACAAAGGAGTGATTGGATAATTTGGTATTCATGGGAGGGGCGGGAAAAAATAAGTTTGGGGGAGAGCATAAAGATTCCATATGACACTCCGGGTTACTATTTGAAGAATTGCCCAAAACACTTTCCTATATATAAACAAGTGAAAGTTTCAATCTCAAAAGAGTGAAACGCTCTAACCCACTACAAGAATGAGTTGATTTTACTTTAAAAGAGCAAATTTCTACTCAAAAAGACGGGGGAAATCACGACACAAATGAATTTCCACTCGTTGGAGGAGTTTAATAGAAGGAATTACTTTTGGGAGTTAAGGACAACACGAAAAATGTAAATCGACTCTTTTCTTTGGAGTGATTTCATTCTTGTTTGAGTGGAATTTACTCTTTTTCAAGTCACTTAGTTTTGTGTTTACAGGATTTCATTCTTTTTGGGGAGTGGTGAAGTTTTCACCCCTTACTTCAGAGCATGTAGAAGTTCTGATTATATTAGGCCTACAGGTAAAAACAGAATGTGTCCCCTTTTGCAATTTTGATTAAAAGCAAGAAATAGACCGATTAAGACAATGCTGCTAGGAACACAACTGCTATCTGTTCGGGTATAACATTATAACTGGGTTAACCTTTCCTAGATCTGTGGGTCACGGCACATATCTTCCGTGCTGAATTAATATCCGTGTAATAGGTAAGCTTTATGAGTGGAAGCATCTCATTGAACAATCCTTTAGGTCAATGGTCAAGTTAATTGAAAGCTGCAAATCAGAAAAATCTGCTAAATAACACATCATCAAATCATACAACATTTCAAGCGCAAGAACTGCATCTTAATGCATGTTTCCCTAAGGATTCACAGTTAACTTTTAAGGACAGTAACATGTTCATTATCAGACTTGGGTCTGTATATATTCTTTGAGTTTTCTTTTGAGTTTTTCCCGCACTTATTCACTTGTACACAAATAAGTCCATGCCTTGTAATAGAAAATTATATATAATTTGCTTTTTTTAATTTATTTATAAATAATTAACATATTGATGACTAAGTACAAGCCCTCATCATCTCATTAACTTTTATTAATGTGACTATATGCATCTCTGCTGATGGGGATTGACATGGAATCCACAACATTGTTATTTTCTATACCACAACGCTACTTTAAATATTTTTGTTTGTGCATGCAGGCCTATATGTTTATTTTGTGTGATGCTTACAATGATTTTCAACTACTCTTTGGATGTATTTCCAGCAAGATACATTTGGCTTTATTGAAGCACTTGGCATGATTTATAATTTATTCAGCCTGGAAATAATACCCGGGTTATAACTATTTGCTTCATGGGTAAGTCCATATCTTTGTGGCAAAGAAGTCCCTGCTGATGGTCCATGAATAGATATCCCACCTTACTTGTATTTCTTCACTCCCGAAGTGGAACTTATCCGACAAACCGATGAGTCCATGTGAGTTCACCGAGAAGGCATACCTTTCACTGGGCAGAGTAATCTTGAAAGCTCTTTTAGAACGGTAAAATATTATCAGCCCAGAAGTCTCGAAGTATAAAGCGCAAATACAATGTTATCATGTAGTTGTAACATACATACATAAATTTGAAATCATAAAAAGCTGTTGTTATCAGCTTTTCTAAACAAGCAATTATTCAATGAACTCCTACCCTACTGGTAAGTATTAAAGAAGTTATTCTGAGCCCATCTAACTCCATGCGGCGTTCTCGGCGCGAAAATCTGGGCGCGAAAATCTGGGCGCGAAAATCTGAGCGCGAAGATCTGGGCGCGAAAATCTGGGCTCGAAAATCTGGCGCGAAAATCTGGACGTCTTTTGTAAACTCGCCGTCTCTTTTGTAAATCGACGTCTTTTTTGCAATCTCACCGTCATTTTTGTAAACTGGACTTCTTTTTTGTCAACTGGACTTTTTTTGACGCCTGTGGCCAGGCCATAGAGGATTAACCTCAGAAGTAAGTAGGTGCATTTGTGGGTTTCATTCCCCACTCTTCTACACCTTTGATCTAAGCATCACTGATCTCTGATGCATTTAACAAGAAGTTAAGGGGTTAGTATTTAACCTTTGAGGGGGAAAAGAAACATTTGTCCGAATAAAGTAACACGTAAGCTATGGTCTTTCCTCTTATTAATCCTCCCTTGCACCCTTTGGTAATACAATACAACAGACAGACAAAGGATGGACGTCATCGATTGGGGTGGTAAATCTCTGCAACCCCTAGCATGATTACAAAGTGAATAAGCATGGTACACACTGAGGAATGCTCAATTTTGCATCGGCTGTTTAGAGTGGACTTGGATTGTGGTTTTGGAGCAGGTCTTACAGATCCTCATAGTTTTAGTCCTAAGCAACCCCCAAATTACACATTTCTTCTGTGATCCCTGTGCGAAAGAGGGCACTGATAATTACTACACCTACTCCCAATTCCCAACAAATATGTCTCTAATGTTTTTGAGTAAACAAAATCTCAAAATGGGTTGGTAAAAGGATGAAGTGGTATTGATCATAATCCTAACTAGAGGTGCAACTAAAAAAGTTTTGTGTGTAATCAGTTTTTCTTGAAAATATGGCTAGAAAGGAGACACTTTGATTATTAGTGTCATAGAAATACAAAGCCTCATAGACTGTATAGGCCCAGACTACTACTAATACTAAACTTAATTAATTTTTCCCCAGTAATAAAACTCTAACCTTTTTATAATGCTATTATTTTAAGTGAGATTTTAGACCCCAAAAAAAATTGGTTTAATTTTTATATATTTTTTTAAAAAATGGGTGCCTTTTTTTAAAATCTGGAACACACACATCTCTGCACTGTGTGGATTTGTTTCTCATTTTGTCATAGATGTTAAAATACAATAAAATTCGGGAGAGTAGGTTTTTTCTTTAGCTTTGTTTGTTTGGGTTTTTTTTTAATTTACAGGTAGATAACCCGATCATGGGTGCAAGTTTCATGTGATGTTTTCTCCTTTACCTGCAAGCATATCCCCGAGAATATCTGATTACAAATTAATCGGTCCAGCAGTTGGGATAGTAGAAGCATAAATTTGTATCAAATTTCCTCGTAGGACAGTGTGTGTTAATTAATGTGGTCAACCACATTTGGATTTTTTTTCCATAACATCAAAAGGAAAGATTTTCCAGGGCTTAAATTCACTGGGGTAATGAGAAAAATATGAACTTTCTTCCAACCAAAATGTCAATTTTAATGAGGTAAAGGGGGAGATGAGGTTGTCCACAAAGATGCATATTTATAAAAATCTTCCAAATATTGAGTTGTGCATTGTCCAAAACATAACTATATTAAGATTTTGCTATCTATACTCCACAAGATGTTGTGGAGGGATATTGTAATGGTGTAGGTGGATGCTTGGTGGGGGGGGGGGAGTTTATTAATTCACTCTACCATCTAAACTGAATGGCCAATGAACTTCAAACTTGATAGGGTGATAAAGCATGGTGAGGTCTAATGCTGTATGTTTTTCTGACAGATTAATGAGCTCATTTGCACATTTGGAAAAAAATCTGTAGGTCTGAATTTCATGTATGAAACTTATTTCAATTGAAAACGTGTGGAGTCCAGCTTTATTATATAGCAGATTCTTATACCATATTTGCAAGACAGATGCAAAGTGGTGCTTGTTAATGTCCTTGAAAGATCTATAAAGTTCCTTACAATATGCTGTCAAAAATCATCTGCAACTTATGGAAAATGTTATGCAGAACTACAGATGTATGCCAGCAACAGATTATGCACCCAATTTGTTGAGAAACACCAATACCATTTGGTATCAATAATTAGTAGGTGTAGGTGTGAAACACAAACACTTGTGACCTATTCTAACAAAATGAGCACAAAATCACCAAAGTTTTGATTACTCCTTCCGCAAAACCTGAATGGATCAATTCAGGCCTTTTCCTATTACCGGTATAACGCGGTAATACCAATCTATACAAGAACAACTTGTAAAATGGTGTTGACCTGACATGGTTTTTGGCACTACCTGTTTCATGGGTTTCTTTGATGAATAAGGCATGTAATTGAAATGTCACATCAACCGCACTTTCCTTTCAAATTTGACAAGTCTAAATCTAGTTGGTTTATTGAAAGGTTACGGTTCTAAGCTAACATGTTTGTACTCACAACCCATAATCAGCATAAAATTAAGCCAGAATTCATTTCAATTGTTATTAAGGTGTTGGGAGACCACACCTCAAATCATAGCTAGTTAAAGGGAAGGTTAACATAACATGTCAGGGAATCACTCATTGATATAATAAGCATTTGTGGTGGAAGGAGGGTTGAGCAAAAGTTTTTCCCCACAGTGCGGGGGGGGGGGGGGTTGCAGGAATCATCCCTATTTTGAACTTTCTAAATTGCAAAAAAAAATAGGGATATCCCTCTTTCTGAAATTTCAAACAAATCTTGAAATAATTGCCAGAAAAGTCCTGAAATATTTTCTGGGCTCCTGAAGGGGGGGGGGGGGGGTTGGGTAGGGACGTGCCTCAGAGAGTCTGAAAGTAAGTAGGACCCATAGCTATACCATTTTTTTACTAAAAAAAGAGGCCCATAGCTTAAGCTATACCAGAGATGCAATTTGGGGGCAAATTTGCCATTTTCCCTCAAAATTGTGACATTTTAAGAACATTTTGACAATTTTGGCTTCAGATTGAGGAAATTTGACTAATTTTCAAACAAATTTGAGAAAAATTTGAAAAACCAAGAAAAACAACAAATTTTTTGAGTAGATAAATCACTCTTCTTCAGGGTCAAGAAAGCATAAACAGCCAGAAATAAGGTAGCAGCAATGGAAAAAAAATAAGCTGGTGTGTTAGGGGCCTATTTGTTTGTGTTTGGATTAAATGTGTGGGAGTGTATTTGTTGTGTCTGGAAAGCACAGGACTCATATTCATTAGACCATTTTAGTTGTGAGTTCAAGCCCCACTGCAGCTAACGTGTTGCGAATTTAGGCAAGCCATTATCTTGCTTGGCTCATTGACTCAAACAGCATTCAGGTGGCTGTTTTGGGGAATATATAGGATTGTGCGCTTGGCCAGCTGCCCGTCTAGGTGAAGGGAAAATATTGCGACCATTTCCTGATGGCAGCATAATAATAATAGGTAACACCACATTGTATCATCTGGAAAAGGTGCTATACAAATGTCAGTATTATTATTTGTAAAGAGCATTTCCATTGTGTAGATGAGAAAGACAAATGCAATGTGTGTGAGCATACATCCTGCTGTTGTGCAGATCTCAGAAGAAATATGGAAATATAGATATTTTTGGAGGCGATTATTGACTAAAAAATACAAAGACACAGAAAGATCCTGAATCAAGTTGAAAGACATTTGCTTGAGATAAAGATGAATTGAGTTTGTTTATGGAGCTCAGTGCCCCCCTTCAATTCCCAACACTGGCAACAGGCAAGAGAGTTAACCCAGCCAGCTCCAATCACCAATGAGCAATCCTATATTTATCCACACTGGTTCACCATCACTTGGCCATATGAATAAAAGGGAAATAAAAAGTGCCCTGCACAATTCTCACCAATGTCACATACCATCTGTGTCCATCACCTAGTAAATTACACCGTCCTGCCATCTGGAAACATGCACTGAAAAGGAGGACTAGTAAGGGAGAGCCATCAGATCGGCCCATTTCCGGCAGCCCAGAATTCTCGGATTAAAACTTAATGACAATCCATGAGGGTCTGGAATGAGTTGGAGATCTGGCTTTTGTCTTCAGCCCTCTTTTTGTGTATAGCTTAGAAATAAAGCAGTCATGTGTGAGAGTGACTGTAATTTGCACTAACTTGTAGCCATAGTCATGTGTAATGTTGTTACTCATGTTACAGCCACGTTTAAGATACAGAAACTGATATAATTCATCATAACCTGTACGTAGGCTGTGAAACATACAGCCTTATCAGCCATTGGATCTTGATGTCATCTAAGCCGAGTTCATTGGCACGGCCTCACCAAGAGCCCTACATTTCAAGTGATGTCATACAAAGGCATTGTATATTTTGCATTATGTAGTGACAAAAAAAGTTTCCCTTGACCTTCAAATGTACTTTTGTGCATTATTACATCTAATGCGTGCAATTCTTTTAATGTAACAAAGCCCTAATCAAACCCACATGAATCTGCATTAGTGGGGCTCCTCCACACCAACCCACCAAAGTACATCCACCCTACCATGATATCATACTGTGGTCTGATGAGCACAAATAAAGATACACTTCCTAAGGCCTGATTTATTCCACAGACGTCTTAGGTCTGATCTATACCTGTCTGCTGTTGACCAATCAGCAGTGAGTTTGGATGCAATGCATCAGGAAATCTAACATGATCGTATCCACACAGTGGTATATAATAATAGCATTGGGTAACTTAAGGGAGGGGACACAAACAAGAAGGTGAATTCCTCCTAAATTTCCACAGTGGGGATTATTGGTGGCAACAGTGGGATATTAAATCTATATTAGTGACAATCGGAGGTCTTTGTGAAGTATTACAAGTGATTATGTCATCTCAGATTTGATTTTTGTGCCCAAATTTGGATTTAAAATATTGCAGTTTTTAACTTTAAAGAGTTATGAAGGAAAGGTGTTGGAATATGCCTGTGGTTGAAAGTGGAAGAAATGTTGAGGTTATTTGTTGAGAGCATTATAAAATACAGGGTCTTTGGGTGAGAATGAACTGGTCAGACTAGCGAGTGCCGTAGTATGTGAGAGTAATCACTCGGTTAAATTTTGCACATTTTGTTCGCGACATGTTCAAAATTGTGATAAATACACTATAACTACCATTGTCTGAGCTTGTCTGTAATACTACAGTTTAGCATTATGACTCATCTCCTCAACTGCTAATGCAATACACTTGATTGTAGGTTACATTCCAACTGACAGTAAATAGACTATAGGCCTGATAACTGCCTACTTCAATTGGTAACCCACCCCTTTGCCAATCTCAAGAAACTTAGGCTACTTTACAAAGTGCAGGTCATATCTCTACATTGCCAGCGTGTCCGGCACGGTTGATTTAGACATGTATTGGTGTCCGTGCTGGGCAAAACATTTGTCAATTAATTGTACGCATCAGATAAATAAGCAAGCTAATAGGAACTAATGGATAGTTTGTAACGAAAGCTGTAGTGCAATGGTGATAATTTTGTACATACTTGTAGTTTGCTTCGTGTTGCAGCCACAAAATCACAAAAGTTCAAATCGATGTTCTTCATATAGAAAATCACAACTTTGTAATAAAATTCCTGATTCAGAATTTATTATACACACGGTAGTGGTATACTACACATGCATTGTTTCTACATCAAAATGAAAAACCCGATTCATCTCGGCATTTGGAAATAAGCAGTTTAGGTGACTATGTTTAATTAAAACAAAGAGCAAACAAATTTGAAATTTCTGAATGTGACTTTTAGGTATAGGCTATTTCCCAGCATTTAAAATAGAATGGTAAACAATTGCAGTTCAAGCTTGAATATCACTTTAAAACCAGCCTCTACATTGAATAGTTACAGAAATGTATTCTTATTGCTCACTCATTGTGGGAGCATGTTTGTATGTTATGTATGTTATAATGTTTAACACTTAATTTACAGCCCTGACTCTTAACCTTAAGTTGCCTTTAAAGCCCTCAGCACTGTTACTAACCGTCATTTTGACGTCATTATGTTTGCACTCTTAGATAAAAGCGTTGAGCTTGAACCAATAAGCATCAAATTTAACATCATAGCAACGTCATTTTGAAAACAGTTTTATACCTTATTCAAGCGCTAACCCTTGCACTCTAATTGTAGCCCTTACCCTGGTTGGTTGATTGTTACATACTATTTTATCATTAGTGGTATCGCTTCTCAGGTATTTAGTATAGGTTCTGAACAATATTGGATTTGTCATATTCACACTAAGTGAGATACAAACTGCTGGAGGGGAAAATATAGGCAAATTGGCTACATGGTGTATTTAAGTTTGGCCTTCAAACAGTGAACCAACTTTTACAGACAGAGTACGGTGGATGAACACAATCCCACAATGCTTTGATTTGGGAATGATATCATAGTGTGATCTTACACTGATAGCTTATTCACCATCGTATGCATACCCGATGTCTATGTTCTTTATTTTTTTATTTCACTATTTGGACAATGTCCTAGATAGCCCAAGAAAGCATCTACAGGAAACGTATTTCTAAATGGAGTCTATTTACTGGAACAGATTTAGGACAGCCAGGATAATCACCCTACTGTTTTCAAAACTGACTGATATGCATGTACAGATATGGCTCTCTGTACGTGGGACCAACAGCCTAACATCTTCAAAGGCAGGGTGTTATCATGGTTCGCTTGCCCAAGTCCAACTAAACCATGGGGAGAGTAAATTATTCAATATATCATATACAGATTAAATTCAGAATTAAGAACTAAATTAAATCTCAGCAAGTGGCCCTGCCAGAAATAGAACTGGGGACCGTCAGGACCAAAGGGCCACCCCTTTTATTACTGGTCAAATGCCCTCTTCACTCCCTATTTACTGACCAGGGTAAAACACAGTACAGCATTTATAGGTACAGCATAGTTACAGTGCAATGTAATATGGGATTGGTTTTAAATCACTCTTTTGAAAACAAGGTTGCCTTCACAACCTATTTCCCATTCTGAAGCAGAACCGTCTGGTTGCAGAATACAATGTTGGTTTTGACATTTTTCACGTGTTGATTAAAATCTGTGTTTTGTGTGAAACTGATCACGTCTGATCTATTAAAGTTCCCTGCACTTGAGTTAAGGGTTAGGGCAAAGATTAAGAGAAAAATGGTTATAAAAGGACCAAGATAATGTGGAAAGTAAATTTCTTAAATGGTTTGAGGTTGAATAATCCAATTAGAATCCAGCCCTTTTCTGTATTAATATTATTGTACCATTACTTGCATGAACTGTTCACTGTTTTTAAACAAATGGCAACAATAGGCAGGGAAAGATGCAATACTGCGTTGAAGACGGTCCTTGTCAGTAGCAGCATTTAGCTGGTTGGCTTTTGCGTAAATTTTAGTCAGTAAACAAAGCAACATCAGAGCATGAAGATAATGGTCACTGTTAACGTCGAATGCTGGCACGCCAAACTGTACCGAGCATGAAGATCTGTCACGTAACAGTCCAATGATGGCAATGGTGCACAGCCACACTTTCAGAGGCTATGAAGATCCCTGGTCACGTAACAGTCCAAAATGATTGGCAGATGGCAAGCCAAACATTTAAGGCATGAAGCTCCCCGGTCACGTTAACAGTCGACAATGATGGCAAGTGGCAAAGCCAACATTCAGAGGCATGAAGATACCTGGTCATTAACAGTCCAATGATGGCCAGATGGAAGCCAAACCATTTCAGAGGCATGTAGATACCTGGTCACGTTACCACAGTCCAATGATGCAAGATTGGCAGCCAAACATTTCAGAGGCAATTGTAGATACTGGTCATGTAAACAGTCCAATGATGGCAAACCAAACAATTTCAGAGGCATGTAAGATACTGGTTCATGGTAACAGGCCAATGATGGCAAACCAAAATCATTCGAGGGCATGGTAGATACTCTGGTCGACGTTACAGTCCAAGATGGCAAGCCAAAAAGTTCAGAGGCAGGTAGTGTAGATACCTGGTCATGTTAACGCGCCCAATGATGGCAACCAACTTTCAGAGGCATGTAGAGACCTGGTTCATGTAAACGGCCAATGATGGCAAGCAAAATTTCAGAGGCAGGTAGATACCTGTCATGTTAACAGGCCAATGATGGCAAACCAAACATTTCAGAGGCATGTAGAGACCTGGTCCCGTTAAACAGTCAATGATGGCAAGCCAACATTCAGAGGCATGTAGTACCTGGTCATGTTAAAGGCCAATTGATGGGCAAAAAACATTTCAGAGGCATGTAGATACCGGTCAGTTAACAGGCCAATGATGGCAAACCAAACATTTCAGAGACATGTAGATACCTGGTTTATGTTAACAGGCCAATGATGGCAAACACCATTTCAGAGGCATGTAGATACCTGGTCATGTTAACAGGCCAATGATGGCAAACCAAAATTCCGAGGCATGTAGATACCTGGTCATGTTAACAGGCCAATGATGGCAAACCAAACATTTCAGAGGCATGTAGATACCTGGTCACGTTACAGTCCAATGATGGCAAGCCAAACATTTAAGAGCATGTAGATACCTGGTCACGTTAACAGTCCAATGAGGCAAGCCAAACATTCAGAGGCATGAAGATACCTGGTCATGTTAAAAGTCCATGCTGGGAAGATCTGTGGAGCAATTTAAAAATCATTGTTGAAACAACTGGTCCATTTGAACATTGATGTTGTCAGTTCTCCATCTCAAATTAGTATGCCATTTGTTGTTGTATAAAAATTCGACATAGTGGCATAGGCCCTTTTCGATCATCACATATTCCATGAGTTTTTTTGTGTTTCTGTCTGTGACTCGGCCTTTCCATCTCGGGCAATATGTTGTGATCCTCCTAATGCTTGTCTATTTAGTAATGTCTTTACACATACTATACTTTTAGTTTTGCTTTTGTAATATTATTATGTATATGGAATTTTGTGAATTTTGTGGTATCTGTATATTTTCTACAATATACATTTGTATTCTTTGCCATGTGAAAGCCATCGTAGCTTGCCATATGTTTTCGTCGCTTGTTTCTTGGCAGTATACATCCACTCTGTGCTCTCTTATACAAGGTTTTTAAGATTTAATGTATGTGTTTAAATTTGTATTTAAAATTTTATATGTTATTGTTATTTTTATCTTATTGGGGGAGTCAGTGTGGCCGTGTTGTTTTTATGTTAGTGTTTTATTGTTCAGCGCTTTGAGTTTTGGTTTCCTAAGGAAAGCGCTTTAGTGTAAGTGCCTATTTATTATTATTATTATTATTAATTAAAGGGGGGGGGGGGGGGGGAGGGGGGGGGTTTTTTGGGGGGGGGGGGGGGGAGGGGGGGGGGGGGGGTGGGGGGGGTGGGGGGGGGGGGGGGGGGTTTGGGCATAGAAAGATTTTTTATAAGATTGTACTTTAAAATTTGGGTTTGTCTTGCCCAGTCTTCACGAGAATCAATACGGATGTTATGAATTTGAACTCTAGATGTGACATTATCATCCTTTATGATTACCTTATAAGAGACAAGGACATTGTCAGGAAAATTGTGCCCTCAATGTTTTGGGAAACCAATTGTTTGTTTTTGGCATACCGTTATCCTCTAATAAACTGTCCCCTCCCTCTAATAAACGCCCCCCCCCACTTTTTTTGTGATGAAAGAACCCTCCAATAAATGCCCCCCAAAAAAAGTAAATGTTAGGGCTACATACTACGTGAGACATCGTCATTTACTTATAACACAACCACAAAAACATTTAGCTCCAGTGCTCATGCTGACGTCCTCCAACAGCGAAGCCCTCCTGTCCGTCTGGACGCGCAGAATTGCACAGTACATTACATTTAATAGCACATGAGCTTTTCACTTCGGCTATCGGCTCAACTGGTATTTTACTCTCAAGTTAAAAAAAGCAATGTGATGTTCTCCCTAGGTTGTAACGATATTACCTGATCAATGTCAAATAGCGACCTTTGGGGGAAAAGAGGGGGGGGTGGTGGGAAAAAGGGGGTGAATAAAAAAATAAAAGGAAAAAACCACCTCCCCCCCTCCCACCCCCCCCCCCCTACCGACTAATCGGGAAGACGAGTTGAGCTGGCTAATAATTCCGGTATGCGTACATACCCAAATCCTCGATGATGGGGAGCTGCGAGGGTTGTGGAAATGGTTTAGGACATTGTTGAATGGTATTTAAAGTTATAGGACTGTTATTTTAGTACGAGTCCTGAGTGCTAATCTAGGTGTGATAAATTGGTGTTTACGTTTCAATTTGGTCTAATCCCAATGGTCTAATGGCCATGTTGGTCTTAACTCCAATTGGTCTAATCCCAATTTTAGTCTGTAATAACCATTTAGGCTAAAAAACCATTAGTCTATACCATGTGAGGGCTCTAGATCATTATCTGGGTCTTAAAAGCGCATATCGTCTTAATATCCATATCGTCTCTAAGTCAGGAATGGTCTAATTGCCAGATTGGTTATAATGTTATTACCCATCTGGTCTAATATGCCAATTGGTCTAATTATCGCATTTGGTATTAATATCCATGTGGTCTAAAAACCAATTGGGTTCTAATATCCATTTGGTCTAAAAACCATTGGGCGTTCTATAATCCCATTGTGAGGGTCTAATATCCCGTTTGGTCTAAAACAACATTTGTTTCTTTAATTCCATGGCTTAGAGGTTAATTCTAGTCTGATATATTCATTGGTGCTAGCTAACCCATTTGTCTAAGTGGCCCATTGGGTCTTACCACTATGCCATTTTGGTGTCTACTATTCATCTGGTCTAAGATCCATTTGGTATAATATTTAATCCCTGATATTAAGGCTTGAATCAGATGATACAAGATTTTGTTTTTGAAAGAACGAAGAAAAAGTAAAGGAAGTTGAAAAGAGAATAAAAATAAGATGGCATTATGACGTGTTTTTTAAAGAATGATTTATGATATTAAAAAAGATAGTTTATATATGATCCTGCTATTTTTCTTATGCGACACCCACCTCCATACAGTAAGTATTGTCAGAGTTGTGTAGGGAATTCCTTCTATAATGACTCGGTCTTTTGGAAATTACTACATTTGGTCATCGAAAGTTGCCGTAGTTTTAAGTAAGAATATAAAGGATGCATGTATTATGGCGCAGTGATACAAGCGCCTGTTAATTAGATTACGCGCCTTCAAGAAATCGTCACGATCATTTCGGTTCATTTTTAAGTGGCTGCTAGAAGACATGCTTACACGCGCACTACGCCTATCAGACGTTAGATGTAATATGCCCAATATAGTGCCTGCACAGCAAGAGCCCGAAAAAACCTTTATTTCGGTAGACCGGATGACCTAATTTAAACGACAGAAAGTGCAGTCATATATCAAAATGAAGGCTTGAAATCTCAGGAAATACCAAAAACTGCATGATGTCAAAAAATATAAACGTGTACAATTTGAGTTTAGTGAGGGGGGTAAAGGATCCCCCTATGAAAATCACCGATAGAATGAAATTGACACTGGGTATTGTATGCGATCTTACTATATAGTACAACTTACAAATCACTTGTGTTATAAGCATGTGTTGGTATTACCTAATTTGTTTTTTTTCATGATGATGTAGTTAGCACCATTTATGTAGGGTTCGTATTATTAAATATAGATTCTAAAGGAATGTATGATCACGGGGGGTGGAATCCCCAAATATGACATAAATACCATCTATCCATGGATACCTTACAGCGTTGGCGACTTATTTTCTCCAGTAATAAAAGTCTTAACTTATATGTAAAGGTGATCTCAGATATTCCATTCTTCATTTTCATAAGGATCTTGTCAGAAAATTTAGCTGTAAAACTAAAGATCCATTACTGGGGGGGTAGAGTAGGCATAAAGTGGGGGGGGGGGTATTGCGAGTGTGCAAACTCATAGACTCAGTGTGTAAAGTTTTTATAGGAATGAAAGGTATATCATTGTTATAGTAATGTTAGTATATTTTCCTCTATATTATTGAAATTACGTGCAGTAGCGTAACGGGCAATGGGGCTGGTGTGTAGGAATTGGGATCCCAGATTGGACTTAACGACATAGCTGGAAAGATGACGGACATTATGTCCGTACAGTGATGAAATAGTGCCAACTTCGAGAAGAATTAACCTCTCTAACTCTGACTTGCACGGAACATTTAAAACAACTATTGGATGAGCTTATAGACACGTACATGGCGCTATTCCCGGCCATTTTCAGGTGAAGGACGTTTGCCAGCAGCCGTTGATTAGTTATTAGGGGATACCCCTAGATAATTCATTTATTCTCGTACAAAATCCTTCGTTGTGACACATAGACTTTTCGAGCTTAACCATGTACAGGTATAGTTTACTAGGTCAGTTACCAAGTGCAAACGTAGAAAATCTCCAAATTTTTGAACAGATTGGGGGGCGGCCCTTCAAAAAAATGTGGCTAAGTATTGCTTTAATATTCAAATACAAAAACACAAAAGTACAATTTTAAAAAATCAATTTTGGGGGGGGGGGGATTTCAAGTTTTTTTTTTTAAGGTATTTCTTTATTTTGAAGTCAATTTGTAGTGCACCATTGAAGAGAAAGACTTAAATCTATCATTGATAGTCAACTTGCAATCATGACGTTTGGGCGCCTGTGGTTAACCCCCCCCCCCCCCCGCATTAGGCCAGGGGTGTTTAAAAATAGTCGTGGTTGAACAGAGTTGATAAGCATAGGGGCTAAGCATATGCTGAAAAAGTATAACGGGTAGATCATTTTTCAAGCCCGGGGATTGAAAAGGGGGTGCGGGGATGTGCGGTATTTTTAGCCGTGTTTTTGGTATAATAAACGTGAAATGTGAAAAATAGTGCTGTGCGCGGATGGGCTTCAAAATTCAATTTAACGTTAGCTAGCTCTCACATTATGGGGCTGCGCCCCAAACCCCTCCATTGAAAAGGCAGGTATTAGAGTAGGGATAGCAAAAAGTCATCTTTTGTTTTTTTGCCATTTTGGTATATTTTTTTGGTAGTGGTTCAAACCACCCGGCCGCAACCCTACCCAAACCAAAGTGAGGATCCCCCGGGATTTTAAGATCATTTGTATTAATTATTGAGGTTCATATATATGTACCATCAAAAGGAATTGTTATTCCTGGTTTATATCCCTCTTCTATGATGTTAAATCTTTACCCTCGTCTAACAGGTGGTTGTTAATAATGCCATAAAGCTTTTGTTACAAATGTTCTGGGGTGACTCTTTTAGGTCATTTAAGCTAACAGAAATGTGAAGTACTATCCGGAGTTAGGTATGCCATCAAAGTCGAAGGGTGAGGGGGGGGTTGTCCACAAGACTTATTTAATGGTTAACATTTTTCAAAATATTCCGCCCAGTATGGCTCCAAGTTAATCTTATGTTTTTGTAATAGAAACTAGTCAGAGGGCCATTGGTTTTTAGCTTGAAAAGCATGAGAAGGATTCCGATTTTTTTTTTTTTTTTTTTTTTTACTTTTTATAAATAATATATCAATATAGTATATATTTGGAAATGCCAATTTTGCGGATTCGTGGATCTTTATGACGTCATGTTGTTTACACCATACTAGGTAGGTTCGGGACTTGTTTTGGTAGCAATGGGAAGCAGATCTGACATATGCACTGTTTATAAGCATCGGATGCTTTATAAGCGATAACTCCCGTGGGGTGGGAACCCCCCTCATAAACAAGGTAAAAGGCTTGGTAAGAAGAGGGTTCAAGTTGAACTCAAACTTAAAGCATAGAGATGACATGAAAAGAGGATTGGGTTCGCTGTAGGTGTATCAATTTACTTAACTAATACATTTCTCAGCTATAAACGAGTTACGCGCAGGCCTAATTTTACCATGTTTCAAGGCCTAAGAAAAGATTGCCCTCAGACGCGTATAAAAGAGATTTACTGAGTACTAAAAAACCAGTTTTAGCTAAGGATTGAGTGTGGCCAGGGTTCTGATATTAAAATTTTATTGAAAACTAGGAAATTTGTCTTAGCTAAAGAAATTTCTGCTGCAGGCCGGAAACTAATACATTTCTTAGGTTAAGAGGGAGCAAGGCAGACATGTATTTACTGAACTCCATTTCAATTCTAAACCAAGCAGGTGCGGCCGCAGGCCTATACATTTAATGATAATTAATATAGCTTAGCTAAAATAGGATTGTGAGCGCAGGTCTATAACATTTACTGAAGCTTATTCTGTAGGTAAGAGGATGAGCTTGCGGGGGCCTATATATTTTACTGAATTAAATCATTGTAATTAAAGAGGTTATCCGCAAGCGCCTAGTAAATTGACCGAGAAATAAGTATATTTATCGAAATTATTATATAAAAGCTTACGCCGGCAGGGCTTATAGTAGATTTACTTGATGGACTATAAATAATTTATACGTCGTAGGCCTATTTAAACTTTATGGAACAGCCAATCATTTTTTTTAGGATAGGAGGGTTGCGTCTGCAGGCCGATAAACTTTGTTTTTTTTACTGAATTAATCCATTTCTTCGTCAAGAGGGTTTGCGCGTAGGTCGTAATACAATTTCTTAACTAGTCATTTCATAGATGGGTGCGCAGCAGTCCTGCTAATTAATGAGTAACTGTTAAGTGTGAATAAAGTTACAGAAGGCCATGAAAGAAGGCAGGCTTGAAGACAATGAGGGAATTTTGTGATAAATATTTTCTTTCGATAAGAAGATTGACACTCGGAATGGCTACTAAATTTACTTAATAATCTATCGTGTATTAAATAAGAAAAGATCTCACAGCAGGCGTATGAACTTGAGGTGGCTAGTAATTTACTGAACTAATCATTGCCTGGCTAAGAGGATTGCACATGACCATTATATTATTGAAACTGTGGCCCCTGAAAGCGGGTAGGACGTGAAGAATAAGGGGAATTAATTGTGGAGTAAATCACTTCTTATATAGAAGATTGCGCCTTCAGGCCTGTAAATTTGGGCGACAGGCTATCATACCATAAAGTCACCCCATCGGCTGAGGAGTGGTAGGGTAGGAGAAAGTCCCAGTATGTAAAACCGTACCCAGTGGCGCACCCAGGCATTTGCAAAGGGGGGGGGGGTGACCGGAGAAGAGATCGTATCAGCCGCGCTACACCCACTGCCGGACGGCACTGGTACACCCCGGGAAGCGATTGGGGACTGGCTGCAGTGCCGGGTCTCCGTGTGGGAGAACGGGCATTATCGATGGGGGGCGTAGAGGATAAAGACAACTAGTGAGAGGTCGCGTGTGCGGCAAGCGAAGGGGGGGGGCGGCCGGGCGGAGGGTAGGGCACATGTCCGTGGTCTGGGGGGGTCGCAAAGCTGGTTGGTTAGGGGGTGGTGGAAGGGTTCTGAGAAGGGCGAGACAACCCGCGTTTCTTGTGGGGGTGTCTCCGCTGGTGGCAAACAATGCCCTTACCCTAAGACTATTACAAATTAGAGTTAAACTATGAGGGGTTGAGCAGTTTCACCGTGGAACCGTCAGTCGTAATCTGACAGCCATGATTTGTGCCGCATGATGTATAGTAAAATTATCATGTTATATTTCCATCCAGCAGACCTCCCCCCCCACACACACACCGTTGTACACACAAACAACACACACCATACACACAGCATAATAATCTGTACACACCCCCACAAATCACAATGCTCCTTGAATAATAATTTCTGATCACTATAGTCCAACCACGTGTTTTTGGATCAGCCAAGCTCAAAACAGCATTGGGGGTGGGGTAAGATTTTGTTTGGGGGGGTGGGAGAGAAGGCTATTTATCAACTTAGAAGGTTTTCGGTGTAGAATTGTGGGTCAAATTATATTAGTGGGGACCAACTCCCAGATTGTGATCAAAATGTATCACATGTGGGCATGTATTCAACATTTTCATACTGGAAATAGGGGGGTAAACTTTGACCCCCCCATAACTTAATTGTACAGGTTTGTTAATTTTGCATCATGTATTTCCTGACTCCTGGGAACTATAGCTACGATGAAAAATTTTTTTTGAATATATGACAAGATCCTTTTGTTCAAATTAGGGTCACCCTATCGAAAAAAATGGGCCTCGTGCTGCAGCACTAATTTAGCAGCTACCAAGATTTCGCATGGGTGGACGAGGCAATTTAGATTGGTATCTCTTGCCCAGGGACACAATAACCGTTGACCAGAGTTGGGGCTTCGACTCACGCTATTCACGGTCTATTGATCACGAGTCTGACGTTTCCGCTTGAGACCACAACAGTTGTTATTTGTATGGGTTTAATATTTTGTATGAAAAAAAGTGGGGTGAATTCGGTGTTATGTCTAATCTTGTTCCCTACATATAGTTGGTAGACTTGGGTGTACTTCTTGTATTATTTTTGATCCTTGGTGTATTTTGTACGGTACCTTGACCGTAGGATGCACCTACTTGCCTTTTTTCCCAAGAACACACTGCAAAATGGGAACGAAATGTGATAGAGACACACACGTCTTATTAAAATGGTCGTAACTTTAATATGACCAGGGCGTGTGAAGATTAAATAAAATGGCCCATATCTATATCTTTTTGGAGAAGCATGCATCTATTTCTATCTCTCCGGGAAGGAATGAAGGTAATAAAGGGAGTATGAGGGGAAAGTTTAAAAAGTGGTGTGAAACTCTGGTAGTCTCGAATCAGGGGCCCCACTCCCAGACCTGTGGATATCACGCTACGGCGATGGACATAGTCCATAAGCTGCTATCATCATATTTTCCGTTCGTGGCACACCAATTAGTGAGGTTAATTTTCCCGATATATCACTTAAAGGGTTGACCTGACTAGGATTTAATATGTCTCCGCACGAAATAGCTGTCAAGTTAGGGTGTCAGCTGGCCATTTCAAAACGGTGCCATGGTTTATGTAAACCGCCATGTTAATTTCAATACGAGATCGAAATATGTTTACCCAAGACTAAAACACGGGGAGACCGCACTGTTTTGTTTTAACTGCTTGAAGTGAGTGTTTATTTTCTAAATGAACTTAAAAATGGAAATTGGTGATATAAGACCCTGGGTGTTATTTTGGGAGCTCCAAAAGAATTATGGCATTATATTTTACGTACAGCGTTGTTTTTAAAGCTGGCGGTGATTATATTCGCGCGCTCTAGGGTACGTAAATCAGGAAGAAAATGCAGCCCTTACCCATCTTTTCGACGTATTAAACAACACTTTCTAATAATGACTCTAAAGTCATATCCAAGATGTAAAAAATATAAAAAGTGGGGGATTGACGTGTCTAGAGAGTGTCTGTTACTATAGCTGGGTACTAATTGGGACCCTATAACGTAGTAAACTGGATAATAATAGTTCATAGGAAAACAACAGCTCATATAAACCTGATACCATAAAATAATACTACAGGGTGTGGACTGTATTGAAGGACTACCAGTGACGTCCATAGGTGTTTCCCCAGTAAAATAAAAAAAGATGCTTGATGAAAAAAGTGAAAAACTTGTCTATATGTAGGCAGGAAAATGTAAATCTGGTGACCATAAAAGTTCTTTTCGCGCACATCACGTGCTATCTTTGTTTATGACCACCAGGCTATTCTCTCTCTCCACTGTCTAGATCGTCTTCTTCCACCAGGTCTGCAACTTAGTGTTGAGTGTGGTCCCCTCTGCAATTATCCAGAAGGACGAGAGATAATTGCGAGAAAATGTTATCAATAGTTTTCATTATTGTTCTTATATTCGAAAAGAAAAGGGTGCAGGGGGTGTTTTGTTCTTATTATTTATGTCCTCCGGAGTGGGTATAACCGCAGCGATTGCATGAGTTATGATCATGTCAGCCAAACACAAATGTGTCATTTGACATATCATTTTGGGGCTCTTCAAAATATACCGGCATTTTCTTAGCCCCTGTCTCTATGTTGGGGCGAGTATTTTTAGTACATTAACAAAACCATTCCTCCTAACGTGCGGGCCATCTTGGACACTTAACTGTTTAAGGCCCACTTTCAGGAAGAAGAACTTTATTTAGTTATGTCCTTGGATAAGAATTCTTTATCTATAATGAAAAGTACTATATAGCAGTTTTTCATAGTAAAAACAATGGTAGCCATTTGAAATAGGCAGTACGAGATTAATGTTAGCAATCTTTTCGGGGCGGAAAACATAGTCTCTACATCTAGTCTAGGGGGACACCCCCCTTTCAAGGTGAATATTGGAATAATTAATCATCCAGTGTGGGTTTCGCTGCAACAAATCGAATTGTTAAGGGCGCCTGAATCCACGAAATCTGGCTTAGGAACAACGGTGATTTCGTGTCTGTATGTGTCTTCGTTCGATACGTCATTGCTGCATTCGTGATGCTAGGTTTTTCTCACTAAGTGCATTGGGTTTTTTTGGTGTGTTTTTGGTGGCGTGTTAAGGTTAGTGTGTGGAAAAACTTATTTGAAACGCCTTTTAAAGAAGTGTGATGGGTGTTATGGATTATTTTGGTCTACAAAGTTCAGACGTAACATCTTAGTGAACATTTTATACCGCAAACTATGCTATCAAAGATGTTTGTTTGTTCGTATGGTATGTTTCATTCAACTCTTCTAGATAAACTTTATTTTTTTAAAACTGTTTATGATGTGATATGAAGTGTATAGAAAGGATTAAATAGACATCGAATAGTACTTTGATACGGCATTTTTTTTTGTGTGGGGGCGGAGGGGTGGAAAATATCACCGTAGCACTCAATTGCGTTGCCACACAAAAGTGTAAATGTGGATCCGGGGACAAAGTGTAAAACCGAGACTACTTGATTTAAAAGAGTGTCCGATCGGGTGTTGAATGTGTAAGGTGATATGATCTTTAGAGCTAAACACGCCTAATAAAGACAAGGGGGCTTTCCGTGGGTACCATATGATCAGATTATATGTCTTATACCATCATCTTGCGGAGTTGCCACCCTACAACCGCTTAGTGAACTTTCCTCCAGTGCGCTTATAAAGTTAATGCAGTAAACTTTGGTTTAAAAACCTACTTCCCGGTCGCCTTCTAGAAGAATAAATGTGAATGGAGCACATTCACCGGGTGGTATGCCGTCAATGTTCCAAGGGTTGGGGGGAGGGGGGTTGCCACCTATTCTGCACTGAGGGTGCATCTAAAATCTTTGTTTATTTAAGAATATATTAAATGCATTGCATCATTTTTAGAAATGAAAATGCCGATGATGTTTCCTACCTTTTAGTTGGCAGAAAATTGCCTATTGTCTGTCGAAAATGTCAAAATTTTGCCGGACTCGCGGACTTTAGTATGGCGGTCACGTTGTTGGTGAACGTGTTTTCATACAGTGATGTTGGGACTGATTTGGTTATCAATGGAAAAGTGGGTATGACCATAGTTACCGCACTGGGTGATCGAAAATATAAGTAGTATCGTAAGTATTTACACGAATTCTAGAGGTATGGCGATGGGTAAACCACCCTTCTAGGTAAAC
The DNA here is from genome assembly GCA_023653785.1 of Ophioderma brevispina. Lineage (NCBI taxonomy): Eukaryota > Metazoa > Echinodermata > Ophiuroidea > Amphilepidida > Ophiodermatidae > Ophioderma > Ophioderma brevispina. The sequence continues at coordinate 8,088 of JAMKCH010001035.1, read as the reverse complement.
CGTGTTACAAATAATGGCTTGGTAAGGACTAGGGTTAGCACCAAAACTACATCGATTAATTTTGGACACAGAGATCAGCGTGCGTTACGAATTATCAACTGCATGGTGGTACTTTCCTAAAAACTAACAAAAACAGAATTTAAGAAAAGAATAGTTCTTGCTCTCCAAGCATAAAATATGACATTGAGATGGCCGTTTGCGAAGAAAAAAAAGCCAAAAAAATGACGAACCAACAAGTATTTAAACAAAATTTGTAAATGTCGTTGAATTTTGAAGCAAATGAGCCACTAGCACAAGCAAACCAAACTTGACAAAACCTATCAAGATATTCCACACACGCTCACCAAGATGCTCTGGTGAAGCTGGAAAAGCAGACGAAAATAGACTGGGTACGCGGACGTTCCGCGTGTTCTACGTGGCTGGGTCGTTCGTGTTTGTATCCGGTTCTGTTTGTTTTTTTTTTAATTTTTCTAATCGTTATGTAAATGGTTATTGGTAAGGGGCCTCGACCTCCACACGCAAACAACATGAACTGTAAGTTAAACCAGATGGAATTTTATGAACAATGTTGGGCAGTCCCTCTGAAAGATGTATAAGATTCATAAATAGAGCAGGAAGAATGTGCAAATTCATAGGTTTGCACATGGATGTTGATTGAGGTAGTGGAAACCAACTATTTAGTGGAGACATTTTGTTTGGTGTTGCATGTAGAGTAGATCAATTGATACAGAAGAAAGGAGCTTCAGTGAAAGAGGAGAAAAAGAAGAAATCAGAAGGCAGAAGATGACAAAATTATACCGGAGTGTTTGCAAGTATATGTTTGTCAGAGTTTTTGCCCCCCAGTGAGTAGAGCATGATGTAGGTTAGTGTTGTCCCGAGAGAATCGCATAGTAAGTTAAGATACTAGAGAAAATGCATGGAATGCACCTCGTCAAGGCATTGATTAGGATTAAGTTGGTCTTGGAGTCAGACACAAGCATAGGTGAATAGTTTGTATTTCTTAAATCATCTTGCAGATTTATAGGGTCAAGCGCATTGTATGGTCATCTGCAAATTGAAAAAATGGAACGAGGAAAAGAATTAATGAAGAGCATAATACGGAACCAATATCACCGAAGATATAAAATAAGAAAGAAAAAGGGAATCGGGTCCATCACAGGAACTTCCGACTTCTCTGTTAGGATAGGCAATACTTTACCAGTGAGAAAACTGTATCATGTTGGATTACATTAGTAAGAGTTGTCTCACGACATGGAGGGAGTACAACAGACCAATTCTTCACCCCGAACCTGTCATGGGATCACTTTAAGTCGCCTCTACATGCAGGGACTACATCGCGGCGGTTATTCATTCACCCCGAGCCCACAGGGGCAAATATCTCAATGTAGGGAAGTGGAGATTAAAAAAAAATCAAATCATTGGTACATCCTGTTACCCTATTTAGTTTTTGACATCAAACGAGTACACAAAGTACCAAATGCTACCATCCGCAATCTGACAGGGCCTGCAGCCACCTCGTGGAAAGAGCCATGACTCGTCAAGCTGACATAAGAGTATGTACACTGGAATGTACCAAGGGGTGGAAACGATTCAAAACCAGTCGTCCGTGTGTCGGGGCGTGACTTTTGAATATGCACGGGAATAATTATCCGTTTGGGTGCTTGTAGCACACATTATATGTTCGAATTCGATACAAACCATCCGGCCACCCCCCCAAAATATCAGTTGGTGGAAGTTGGGTGCTATTTGGTGGTTTAACTTTTTTTCCCCCATGGACAATTCACAACGAAGAATGGACACATAGTCTATGTGCTTGATTTCTTAGAAATAAACCGCATCAATGAATACATCTTTCACATAGCGGCCGATTGCATTATGGAGTAAAGAATAAGAGTATCTTGAGCAACAATGACCAGGTACTATATTCGTACACGTTGGCCACCCTAACACATACATTAATTTGTATGCACGACCGATTAGTGAAGATGCAAAGCGGCATAACCACAGAGTCGGAAGATAGCGAGGCAGCCAGTTGGTTTCTATGTTGGTTACTCTATGTTTCTTTGTGGCGGCAAAACAAGCGAGACGGTTGGAATTTCTCAAGATTACGTAACGTTTTGCCGCTCTAGCTATTATAGAACCTCTTATACGGACTCATGGTAGGAGAAAACCCGGACGACACGAACACTGTTCTGCCTTACTATTCAGCTGTGTCCTGGGGGGTACGTGGGCAAACATGGTAAGGAAAAGTCAACTGCTAAAAAGGGCTTTAATGACCGCTGTCGCTGGAGGGAACTTGTGTTCGCATGCTCTGCAGCAGAAATGATTACGACGTTGGGTATGGAATGGCTGATCACATGCAATTGGAGATATGTTTTTTTCTTCACATATATTATTAAATCAATGTGTGTAAGATCACATTTTGGGGTTTAACATTGTTCCCAAAGGGAGTATTAGTACAGAATGGGTATTTAGACAAAGTAGATATTAGACCAGGTGGACCGTAGACCAAAGGGGTATTAGGACCAAATGGATATTAGAACCCAATATGGATATAGACCAAAGGGGTATAGACCAGATGGATATTAGACCAGATGGCATTAGACCAATGGGTGGATTTAGACCAAATGGATATTTTAGACAAATGGATATAGACCAAATGGATATTAGACCAAATGGATATTAGACCTAAATGGATATTAGACCAATGGTTATTAGACCAAAGGGGTGGTGGGGTATTTAGACCCAAAATGGCATGACGAAGATGGGTATTGGACTAAGGAGCACATTAGACCCAAATGGATATTAGACATCTGGTTGTTAGGTAAAATTGGGATGTTAGGCTAAATGGTCTAGTTAGACACAATGGGTATTAGACAATATGGGTTTAGACCAATTAGAGTTAGACAAAATGGCTATTAGACCAGAATGGGATTAGGACCCGAAATGGCAATAAACGTTTTGCGGAACTGATCCATGGAGCTCAGTCATGCAGCCTGGTTGACTTCTCATATCTCAAGAACTATTTAGTTAAAGAAATCGGCTTTATCATTTTTTAAGAGGGTTGTTTTGTAAAAAATAAGACTACCAAACCCGAAACCAGTGCATGCCATCCCACGGCATTCCGTGTAGGAATATTATACAGGGTGATATAGTACGTGGGTATTGCTAAAACCAAGACCTATTTACACAGGTGGCCGGAGTGCATGGAGACAGAGGGGTGGTGACCTAACAGGCACGCGTCATACATCGGGGCAGTTTTTTTTTTTTTGCCAGTTGCACGTGTTAGGGACGTAGCAAGGTCGTGCTCCGAAACTGAGCGTCGTATTGCAAGTTCTTATTTGTCGAGCAAGTTAACAAGGCACAGAATTGGGTCTTCGGATATTCCTCACTGATAGTATAAGGTGACAATTATTACCGTAATTGATATGGATATTTTATTTGTACGCGTGGAATGTGAGTTGCCTGGCGGGGAGGTAGAGTATTGGCCGACTGTGACATCGTAGGTAGCCTACCCACCCTAAAGTTTATTGTTTAAAACTAGGTTGGTCCCATTGGGTCGAGTTGGCCTGCTTGTCAATTGGGTTAGGTACGCATAACGGATTTATTAGCCAGCTTGCAACCCCCATACGCTCGACTAAATGGCAAACCGGTTTTATGATGGCAATTGAAATTTGGGAAACCCACAGAGAGGAGCCAGTTGGCCAATGTTGCGACTAGTGCCGCTTCCTCCCAAGAAGAGAGCGATGTATGTGTAATGTATAACAGGTGAGTGGCAAACATCAAAAACATTTTGCATAATTGGCGAAGTTCCCATTTCAACAAGAACCTCTGTCAAGATCATTAACAATTAAAAAAACTAATGAAAAACACCAAGTGGCAAACAACGTCAAGCGTAAAATAAATTAAAGTAACCTTAAAATAGATATAGAATATACTGTCTTCATGAATATAATTCAGAGGCAATGGCCTGTTAAAATTTGGAAGAAAAATATTAAGAAAAAGAAAAACAAAAAAACTTAAAAGCACCGTGGTTGGAAATCCTGCCGAGCAAAAACAGGAAACCCGGCCCTGGGGAAATCCCATCTTGGGAAGAAATGATGCGGCCGATTAAACGTTGTATCGATTGGTAGTTGAAATGACCAGGAAGACGCTCAGTGTCAAACACTTGCCAGAAGTAAGAAAGGGAGTCGGAAATTGGCACGAGGAATCGTGTTGTTTAGTTGGAGTAGTAAAAGAAAATAGCAACTTTTGTTTTAAGCACGGGAAAGATTTACTGGTGAACCTGTTTTGGTTCTCGCAAATGTTCAGTGCGAACTTAGGTGACTGGGTTGGTTCGCTGGGCTGAATTTCCGGCACTGCAAGTTGAGTGTCTCTCGACATGGAAATATGATCCGAACGCAGAGTAGCAATCGATGGTCCGGATCGCAATTTTTTTTTACTAGAGTGAAAACTTGTGCATCTATGGACCGATAAAGACTGGAGATGTCCTCCGAAGCCAGGGCTGGGAGGGCGTTAGATAGTACTCCTTGCAAAACCTTCAGTCTACGCACACAAAGACGTTAAGGATCGGCTTGAAAACACTCATTTAAAGGTAAATATGTTTCATCTTGAAAAATTCACCCCGAATAAACGCCCCCCTTTTTTAGAAAATTGGCCACCTGCCCACGGGGCGTTTATTAGAGGATATACGGTTATAATGCGTCCATGTATCAAGTCCACCTAAGCCAGCTTTTTTTGTGAATAAAGAGTGATATTAGTTCTTGTCTTCATGATGAAAATACCAGCATGCTTTCCTACAGTGCTAAGCAGGGTTCAGCAACCTCAAAATTGTGTATTCTTTCTACTTGTTTTGTCTTTACGACTCTGAATGTCATGGTGATGTTCTTCAACAATCAGATGAAATTGGGAAATTTGTGATCCTGCAGGATAAATCTCACTTGGGTACCAAGAGTTGAAATACCAGTGAATATCTGGCGACATTAAAAATACCTAGATAACTATTGAAATATCTGAAATACCTGCTACACAAGTGCATTAAGCCCGACTTTCATACTAAAATTGACTTGTCATCCACTGCCATGAGAATGGTGGTTTGATTACCCCATATGTTTTGTCCAACAGACCCACGGACATCTGTGAAAAAAGTACATTTCTCTGGCCCATCATTATGACGTGGTTGTGGCCATCATGAACGATATTGTTGAAACAATGGGTAGGTGAATGGCAGAAATCAGGGGTGGTTTATGTTACTTCTGCAGAAGTAGCTGCTGATAATGTTGTAGAATGCTCCTGACAGTGGGACTGAGTTTTTTTTAAAGCACTCTAAGGGAAGTTACGACCACAAATTAAAACGGTACTGAACTCTTGCTGGACCTATGATATGTAACCAACCCACCAATCTCTCTTTTATCCTGTGTGGTTCCTATAATCAAATTATCATTGTGTACAGTTTCGTCTTTCGGCTATTGTGCTTGAAAGTTGGTACAAGAGATGTGGCGTGATTCAAGTAGTAGTGTAGATTTGCCTGTACTCAAATTGTTGTATTACATTTTGGGGAAATCCTGAAGAAGTTTGCAATTCAAAATTGAAGGGGAAAACAATTGATAATTTGGGATCAGATGTTTTCTAAATGAAACTTTCCAGTGGTGACCAACCCCAAAAGAGTGTTAGATTGAGCCTTTGGAAGCAGTGCATTAAAGGTGCAACAAGAGATTTCACATATCAGGTTTCCCAAAAATATTTGAAATTCTGATTTTTTTGCTTTGATGTTAAGCTTTCCCATTAAAAGTGCCCGCACCCCTCAAGGACTAAGCTGAGAATATTTCTTTGCTTCGTAGCAAAGAATGTGAAATTCGAATTTCATATCTTATAAGGAGCAATAACAAAATTCAGCCTATGTGTTATTTGAAATAGCCGCACGTAAGGAGCACTTTTTGTTTTGTACTTGCAAGGCATTCCCTGTAGGCCAGATACAAGATAATAATTATATTGAGGGTCTAATTCTATTGAACTAACTACAAAGGACTCAAAATCTCGTGTGCACCTTTAAAGCACATCAACAAGTTTCATGAGCAATACAACCTTTGCAGGTCTATTTTGGGACCTTTTTTCAGTTTACTCACATTCGCCTCATTGGACTACTTCCTACGCTTTTAAATATTAGCTTAATATTACCAATTGTCATCCTCCTCCCCCCCCCCCACTCCATCCCCCCTCCAGCATACCCCCTGCACCTTTTTTTTCAAGTAATTTCTGCCATGTTTGAAAAAGAAGCTTCATTCAAGTGTATGTCTATAATCAACATCTAATCTCTTCCACCATCACTTTTCACCATCCTGCAAGAGCCTCCCTGCGTTCAGCATTTGATACTACCCTTTTGTGCAATCAAACATCCAAGCTGCTTTCAGTCTGCTGAACACAGGAACCTTCTTTTTACTGCTCCCTTAGTGGAATAATTTGCCAGTCAATATTAGAGAACCACAGTTACCATTTTCAAGAAAACCGTAACAGAGTGATTTCTCTTGATTAGTTGTTCCTCTGTAATACATTGTGTAATTGTGTCAGCCTTTTTGCCATCTTGTTTCTCATTGCTACTATCTTTATTACAGCCTTTAATAAATGCTTATATGTATGTATGTATGTAAAATACTAGTAAAGACTACTCCCCTGTGCCTTACGATGAGATAGACCTTAATCTGCATTTTATGGCAAAGATAAAAAAATGGAGTGGTTTTTTGTCAGACATTGCCAGGCGTATGGCGTGCAATTTGTGTATGATGTCTCACTTGTTTCCTGCCTCAGTACTGAGCATCATTCATACCTTACAATCCATCATTTGCAACCTTCAGTATTGACCTGTCACTTGACATGTTATAGGCCCTCTCAGAACACACTGTAAAATCTGCCAACCACCCACCTGAGCCGTATGATGGTAACACAGCACATGGGCTTCTAGCTGGGTTCTGCTATATATTTGTGTTCCAGCTCTAAGGTATGCCATTTTTTTTTAATGGTTGGAAAAACTTTCATGACATATTAATGAAGCTTGGCATTCGTCATATATTTTCGGTCGGCATAATTCTTTGTCATTTACAGGAAAACAGTGGTTTTTTTTTTTTTGCTTTCGTGTAATTTGAGTGCCAGTACATACTTGATGTCATTGTGAATAAATATGGTATTGTGTTCTACATTTAACATTTTCTGTTTTGGTTGTGTGAAATAGGTCGACTTGAAGGTGAACTGTAGTGAAACTCCCCGATTCCATGTTACCTATTCATGTGTTTTTGCCTGACTTTACTAGTTATATACTAGTTATGTGTGTCACGATGTTCCTCATCCACAAAGGAACACAGTTCAGCAGGTTGTACTTATAATGCATTGGCATGAACTGGGCTTGAGTGTTCTGGAATCATCATACCACAAAAAAAAACAGGGACATATTTTCTAAATATGCTGGTTGATTGAAAGTTGCTGGGACTTTGCCGTCCAGAATGGATCATATAATTAATCTATTTGTAACAATATCCTGTACAAAATCAAGAACATTGTTGTGGTGTGATGAGGTTTAGGAATGACAGGTGTGGAAAGTTTCTGACCCAGTGGAGAAATCTCCATACCTTTAAAACGCTTTTTGTAAAAATATGTACACTTAAAAGTTTCATACAACGATTCTTGTAAATATACTCAGGATTTACAGCCATGCTCTCTGAGAGGAATTGCTTTATTATTAGATGAGTTACGTCATAATGAGTATACAGAATACGAGGCACGGGTCATGTCTTGGGTATTTGAAGTCAGAGTGTTTAAACACTTGAAATGTTTTTGGCAGAGAAATGGATGGTATCGCCAAAGATGCTTAAAATAATCCTGTGAGAGGGTGGTCATATGGGGTGTCCCGGATACTAGGTCAAAGGTCTCTGGGGATTACAGTTGGTTGTGTACAGACTTTGAAATGCTGAGCTAATACAAAAATGGATCATGGGGTCATTCACAAAGTGCTTCCGAATTATCTTGGACAATGGTGAGTTTTATGCGATGATTAGGGAAGAAGAGGTCAAAGGGTCATCTAGAGTTCATTTGACATTA